>ML791743.1:401671-421914 GCA_009831015.1 Picea engelmannii | reverse complement strand
CTTAAATTTTCAAATCTCAATTTGAATTTCAGATTTCCTATAGATCCTTTCAATAACAATTTAAAACTAACAAATTACAAATTTATATAATTTGACCTCAAAACCAAACCAGATAAATGAACAGAAAGATAATTTGAGTACCCATTATCCAATAGTGTAATCAGATGCAAGGTTAGCATTCCAATAAAAGGATAGATATATGATAACCACGACTCTATAATGCACGTCTTTGCTGCCATTGCTGCTCTGTCATATAAATCTTATAAATCGACACAAAATCTAAAAATTTCATTCACATCCACTCGGTCAATGAGCATGTGATTTAGCCAATGAACATGTGATTTATCCGAGAAGTCAGAAGATTCGTGCTGGACATTTTATTGGTCAGTTCCAGCGTGGCCCACCGGGGCATGAATTCCCCAACAATACAGAGTGTCGGAGGGAAATTAAAACCATGAGTAGCGGGGATATGTATAGTCGTCTCAGCTTTATCGTTTACTTTCTCAAGAAACACTCCATCACGTAACTTCCACGACGCCCTCTTCTCCTATAAATTCTATGCTCTGGTACACAAAATCAGACCTCCTGCATTTAATTTAGGAAGAATTCTAAGTCTTCCGATCCTTATTCAAAGAAAAGCCGTTCCCAAAACTGTGGGGGATCGGTCTGTAAAGAGGGGCCTTGTCCACTGGACCTCTGGCCAGGCTCTGTCTCAGCAAAATCGAGCTATAGCATTATATCAGTGCTTTTATTGTTCAAGATTTCAGCAGAATGGCACCTGTTAAAGATATGGAAATGCAATTAGAAGGAAATGCTATCACAACTAACAATAGAAGTGAAATCTCTCCCATGGAGGTTGGCACTCATGTGGATGAGAACGTTGGGAATTCGGAAAATGCAAAGCCTGGTTTAAAAGCGTGGGTGCAGAAAACTTTGTGGCATGGCGGTTCCAATTATGATGCTTGGTGTAATGCTGTTTCTGGTCAGGTATAATCAAATTATGGCTTAATAGCAAACCTGGTTTTTTTGGCAATCAATTTAGAGTCGGTTTAATTGTGGTTTTATTTGGGTGTCCATGGAGTTCCACATTCTAAACTATAGCTAGAATGATTCACTGACTCATTGGGTATCAAAAATAAGATATATAGAGTAAACTTTGTCTATATTGAATTGCAGGTTGGCCAGGTGATCCTCTCCATGCCTTATTCCTACTCACAGATGGGCTTTGGATTGGGAATTTTCTTCCATCTGTTGTATTCTGTAGTAGGAATCTGGACTTGCTACATGCTTTCATGCCTGTACTTGGAGTACCGAGCTCGTAAGGCAAAAGAGGGTGTCCACTTCAAAAAACATGTTATTCAGGTCAGAACTCTCATTGTCTTTATTTGGCTTCTGCCCAAAAGTATATATAATGTTGATAATATTTTTGGATAAACATTGTGTATCAGGTTTGGCTTCTGCTCAAAAGTATATATAATGTTGATAATGTTTTTTGGATAAACATTGTGTATGAGGTTTTGAAACGTCTAATTTTTCTAGTGGATGTTTCACTCATCATCATCAATAACAAAAAATATTATCTATTGTCTTGATGATGGATGGAAAATCCACTCTAAAAGTTAGATGTTTTGAAACCTGATACAATGTTTATCCAAAAACATTATCAACATTATGTTAAACTATGAAAACTTACATTTTCAAAAGTATATATAATTTTGATATTCAGATATTGGTGTATTCATGTCTGGTTATTAACCATGCTTACAGTACCACGAGGTCATGGGGTACTTGGTTGCGCCTTGGCTCAAGGGGGTTTGTCTGTTCTTCAACATTGTGACCATGGGATCTGTGGCAGTTGTACAGATTATTGCATGCGCCAGGTAGATTACTTTTAATATTTGCATTTTCTCAAGTATACTTATTTATACAACCTTCTCCCTTTTCCAAAGAGAAATGGTATATATCTATATTGTAATTTGCTTGTATTTTTTTTAGATTTAATTATGTGAGAGTTTTGAAAAAGTTTTACTTTTTCAGTGGATATTTTATTCATCATTCTTAAAATTGTTATTGTTCTTGACATGGATATTTATTAGAAGTTTAGATGTGGTTGTTTAAAATTGTTATTGTTCTTGACATGGATATTTATTAGAAGTTTAGATGTGGTTGTTAACTATGAGATTGAATCCATTTCACTCATCATTCTTAAAACTGTTATTAAAAGTGTTATTGTTCTTAATGATAAGTGAAGTATTCACTAGAAAAGATCCAACTTTTGACAAATTCTCATACAGTTAAATTTCCAAAACATACATGTATATTATAGCAAATTGTGAAAACATACACACTGAAAATATATTGTAATTTCTTGAAAACACTTATGCTATTCTAAAAATATCTTCTACTTGAAAAATGGTGGTTTGTTTAAGTTATACTTTACAGTATGAGTTATGGATTTATATATTATATTGGTGAAACGTCTGTAGCAATGCATATTATCTGAACTCGAATTACAACAAACGAGAATGGGCACTCATATTTGGCGGCTTATCGATGTTTACCGTTCTCCTTCCGTCCTTCCACAATTTCCGAATATGGTCTATCATTGGAGTGGTGACTACAACATACACAGCCTGGTACATGGTCATTGCGGGCCTTCTTCACGGCCAGGTAAAACCCAGTTCCTCCAAAAACAAATATCGCCAGGGAATACAGTAGCAGAGATAAATATAACAAATCTGTTTTGATTTTTGTCACCAAACAATATTCAATGTGATATCTTCTGAAATATTACGCAGGTAGCAAATGTGAAACATTCTGCACCTGCATCCATGGAGCAGTTTTTCACTGGGACTACCAACGTACTGTTTGCATTTGGAGGCCATGCAATTACCATGTATGGTGTTAAGTTTTGATGAAGGGATTTTTGCTTTTCAAGTTTGTCACATAGTTCTATTCTTAAAAAAAAGATAATTTTAAGGCAAATTCTCAATTTCTGCTGTACTGTTATCAGAGAAATCATGCATGCTATGTGGACACCAAGGTCATATAAATATGTATACCTTGCAACAGTGGGCTATGTGATGACAATTACTATGCCGCACTGTGTAATACTGTATTGGGCATTTGGAGACGAGCTTCTAACGCATTCCAACGCCCTCTCAGTGTTGCCTGCTTCTACCTTCAGAAGCATAGGTTTGGGTTTCATGATTGCTCACCAGGTGAGGAGATATAATATGTAAATTGGCAATCACAGTCATCTTTATATGAAGTAAAAGGTTATACTTTCTCATTTTTTATTTAGGATAACTTTTGAATCAAAATTGTGTGGAGAGTTGTGTAGAGTTTTGAAACGTTTAAATTTTGAGTGTTTATAGAAAACTAATTATTTAGTTTTATATGTTTATGATGATGGGTAGAGTGTCATTTCTATTTCCCTGATGATGGGTGGATTGTTCACTTAAAATATTAAACTTTTCAAAACTCCACACACAATTTTGATTCAGAAGTTTCTCTACTAACTGTGAAAACTTGTATTTACAAATATACTGATGTGTTTGACTACAAGTAATCGCCTTTTTCAAAAGTCCGCACACAATTTTGATTTAAAAGTTTCTCTAACATAATGACTAACTGTGAAAACCTGCATTTACAAATATACCGATATTGTTTGACTACAGGCAATTGCCTTTGGACTGTTCGTGATGCCACTGAACTTTATGTGGGAAAAATTGCTGCGTGTACATCAATCACGTTATCTGGTCAGAGTCATAGCGAGGCTCCCGGTGGCAATTATGCTCTGGTTCTTGGCATTGATGTTTCCTTTCTTTGGGCCTCTGAACAGCATAATAGGCTCTTTAATCATGAGCTTCTCAACGTATATAATCCCATGTGTTGCCTATCTCATTGTCTTCAGGACAAAAACTGCAAGACAGGTATTATTTTGAACGCAATTCTCAACAGTAATTTAAATTGCTTAAATTACAGTTTATCCTATTGATAACCATAATATAAATTGGATTTGAACTGGGCTGGCGCATGTGCAGGATGCTGCGGAAAAGGGAGGAAAGTGGATGCCAAAATGGAGAGGTATTTTGACCATAAATTTGGGTACCGTAGTCCTCGTCGGAGTGCTGGGATTCTGTTTTGGGAGTTGGGCAAGCCTTTCCAACCTGGTTAAACAAGTCAACACATTTGGAGTTTTTGACAAGTGTTATCAATGCCCACCAAAGTAAATCACTTGGAGGCAACATTAAAACAAAATACGGATCACCTTTAACTCTGTCCCCGTACGACTGTAAATGGGAAAACCCAAATTTATCTGTGTTCGGGATTCAGGTTTGTGAATTAATAGGTACTTTTGTAACGTTTTTATTAGGATATAATTGGGTTTAGGGTTTCATTTAGGGTTTAGAGTATTAGATCAATGTGTGATTTTGTGGTTAAATTCAATGTGGAGATTTGATTCTCTAAGCATTTGTAAAATCAGAGTTAAGATGGATATATGTCGATTTATATATATATATAAAGTGCTATGGTTAGCTGTTCTACTAAATGACTTTTTTTACCATAATCCGGGGATATAAATTTACACGAATCACTAATTTTTGTTGTTCAAAATGGATTTCTGAATGTAGAAATGGATTCAGTATGCTGAAAAACTCCCAAAGCACTAGGATTCTACAGAAATAATCACTCAAATCTACTAACCCAACAATTTTTAGCAGAAATTTGAAAAAATATCCTTAGAAAAAATCAACATTTTTTTAGAATCTTTAACCTACTACTATATAAAAACTCTCTTTCATAAAGTGCACACTGTCCAGGACTCTGGCATCAAGATTTCAGATCTTTAGTAAATGGACAACTTGGTGATATTATATTCAATTTTCAACCTTTTATTCGTATCTAATGCCCTGGTCAGTGAGATGTATTTAAAAAATGTTTGAAAGTTCTAATACGTTATCTAATCCAGATATTTTTATAAAATAGACATGTCTTAGAATTGAGGCCAACCAGTTTGCATTTTCTTTTCAAAAGTCTGTGAGATGGAACTTTGTCCTTTATAGAAGTCAATGCTGTTATATTCTATTATCTATACGTAAGCCAGGACTTGACTTTGCCGTCATTTGGTCTGGTTTGTCGGCAACCCGTGTGCCAACGTTGAAGTCATCGGAAGAGATTTAGGCGTTAAGGCAGCGTAAATACCAGAGAGTAGTGACAACACGTAAACCTGGAGGGTCTGCTTGGACTTTACGTATTAGAGAAGTCTTAGATATTTCTATATTTTTGTGGTACTGATTCGTTAGATTTTTTCATGATACTCATAAGTTAGATTTTCGTGATAGCTCGGTACAGAATGGAATTTCACACGTAAATTGTTTGTGTGATACGAGGTGTTTTGAAATAAGTAAAACTTTTACCAATTCGATTATTAAAATCAATTTGATTATTAAAATTATGAGGGATAATATGATGTACTTTTAGTAAATAAGGTTTAGTGCTAACACAATAAATGTGAGAAAGTTTACTAAAATAAATCTTTTTGTAAAGTTTAGAAGGAAATATGCAAAGCCCGGAAAGCACAATGACACAATTGATCCAAAGGATGATACCTTTATTATCTTGAAAGCAAAATTCACTTGTCTCTTTGAGGGGGGAACTTTCAATAGAGAAGAGCTCAAGTACAAATGAATTCACAAGACAACTTTTTCCATGCTTTCTACCCCTATTTATACTATTTATGTCTTCTAGAGAACATTCTAGAGGAAGAACTTTCTAGAGGCGGATCCTTCTAGTAAGTCTTCTTACATTAGACATGTTCACATCATTGCACAGGATTTATTTACTAATGACGACCTTTATTACATAGAAAAACATATTATTCTATCTACTTGAGGGATCAGGGAGGTTAGAACCCTAACATGCCCTCCCCTTAAAGACCAACCTTGTTCTTAAGGCTTGAGATGTGGAAATTGTTGGAGAATGGTAGTCGGATACCATGTGGCATCATTGGGTTGTCTATCCTTCCACTATACTAAAACTTTATGAATTGTGCACTGGCGATCCTTTTTCATCCAAATCAATCCTTCTTCATCTAATTCTGGAAGACAAGTTTGAATCTGGCACATGGGTTCCAATCACTTTCTTTAAACAAGATACATGAAAAACTAGATGGAGCTTAGAGTGACTAGGAACAACTAGCTTGTAAGTCATGGGTCCAAATTGCTTCAGGATTATATAAGGTCCATAAAATTTTGGAGCAAGTTTTTGGCAGTGATCTATTGTGAGGGAAGTTTGATTATAAGGTTGTAAACAAAAAAACACTTGATCCCCTTCAGAAAAGTGACATTCAAAACGACACTCATCATCTTATTGCTTCATGTGATTCTAAGCCAATACCAAATTATCTTTGAGGGTATGTAGAATGTCAGCTTGGACTATAAGGGTTCTTTTGACCTCCTGGACCTTGGAGACAACACACATATAAGATAATATAGAGGGGGGATTTTGACCATAGACCACCTCAAATGGGGTCATGTGAGTAGCACCATGGTAAGATGTATTTTACCACCATTCAAGTAGTGGTAACCATAGATCCAATTGATATTGTCGTTCAGATGTGAAGCACAACAAATATGCTTCCAATCACTTGTTGACAGCTTCGGTTTGACCATCAGTATGGGGATGACAGTTAGTGCCTAGATGCAATTGGATGTCGTGAAGCTTGAATAGTTCTTTCCATAAGTTGCTTGCGAAAGTTGGATCATAGTCGGAGACTATAGAGAGGGGCATTCCATGGAGTTTGAAGATATTGTTTATAAAAGCTTGACCCATTGTGGAGGCTTTGAATGGGTGTTGGATGACACATAAATGAGCATATTTGGAAAGGCGGTCAACCACAACCATGATGATGGATTTATTGTCATATTTGGGTAAATACGATATTGAAGTCCATAGAGATATGTGTCCATATAGTAGGTGGAATATGAAAAGGTTGTACTGTTCCTGGAGTTTTGATTGTTTTTCCCTTGGTGTGTTGGTGATCCAAATTATTTTCAGATAATGAAAGATGAGATGTTACAATGAAATACACATAAAAAATTTCAGAAACAGAGAAATAGAACAATACATGATTTCTATTAATGAAAGAAATGTATAGAGACTGTAAAAATACCAAGTGCAAGACTCGTTAGAATGGTGGCAACTTTATCTCTGAGAAAAGACGTGACGACTACCCTCATTTGCAAGAAGATGAGTACAATGAGGCTCTGAAGGCCTTTTTATGAGAAACATGAATTCCAAAACCCTAGACACCCAAAAACCTAACCCTAGGAGATGAAGCACTAAAAACCATGTGGGCCCCGTTGGGGTAAGTTAGTACATTAACTTTCTGAGGTTGTAACTTTTGCATACGATCTCCGTTTTAAGCGTGTGATAACCCATTGGAAAAAAAAAATCAAAGTCAAACTTCGACTCTGTCTAAAATTTGACTTTGTGATAACAAGTTTGCATTTTCTTTTCAAATGTATGTGAGATGGAACTTTATCCTTTATAGAAGTCAATGTTGTTATAATATATTATCTATATGTAAACTAGGATTTGACTTTACTGTCATTTGGTTTGGTTTGTCGGCAATCCTTGTGCCAACGTTGAAGTCATTGGAAGATATTTAGGCATTAAGGCATTTTAAATACCAGAGAGTAGTGACAACACGTAAACATGGAGGGTCTGCTTGGACTTTACGTATTAGAGAAGTCTTAGAGTTTTCTATATTTTTATGGTACTGATTCGTTAGAATTTTTCATGATACTCATAAGTTAGATTTTCGTGATAGTTCGATACAGTGTGGGATTTCACACATAAATTGTTTGTTTGATACGAGGTGTTTTGAAATATGTAAAAATTTCACCAATTTGATTATTAAAATCAAATTTAAATAACATTAATTTGAAAGTCCAACCCTCATTGAATATATACAAATCACATATCTAGTAACCATTGGTGATACATATGACAATATCTAATAGCTGAAATTCCAACCTTCATTGAATATATACAAATCACATATCTATTAGCCATTGGTCATACATATGACAATATCTAACAACTGGAATTCCAACCCTCATTGAATATATACAAATCACATATATATTAGCTATTGATGATACATATGAAAATATCTAATACTTAAAATCTAGATGTTTGTCATTCTATTAAATGACACACATGATCATATTTAACACCTAAAGTTGATATGGTTGACATTCCATTTCCATGATACATGTAATGGTTTATATACACGCAACTCCCTTATAGTGGTCTACAATGACCACTTGGCTTACCATAAGGAGGATTTCAAGCCAAAACCGTCCATAAACAATGTTTGTTTGTTGCAAAAGTCTTTATCTTATCAAAACCCCCATATGGGATGATAAGTTATACTTCCAAAACTCCATATGGATTTTTATTGTGAAAGCATGTGTAGTTAGGGGATAATATGGGGTACTTAGGGAAGTACACAAGGGATTAATAATAGAGGTTCACTTTTAGTAAATAAGGTTTAGTGTGAACATAATAAATGTCAGAAGGTTCCACAAACCTTCTTGTAAGGTCCAGAAGGAAATATGTAGAACATAAATACAATTTTTATCACAATTGTTAGTGGAACGAATGAAACAGTAAGCACAATGGCACAATTGATCCAAAGGATGATACTTTTATTATCTTGAGAGAAAATTTCACTTGTCTCTTTGAGGGGGCGACCTCCAATAGAGCAGAGCTCAAGTGCAAATGAATTCAAAAGATAACTTTTTCCATGCTTTCTACCCCTATTTATACTATTTCTATCTTCTAGAGAACATAGGCAGATTCTTCTAGTAAGTCTTCTTACATTAGACGTGTTCACATCATTGCATAGGCCTTATTTACTAATGACGACCTTTATTCCATAGAAAAACATATTATTCTATCTACTTGAGGGGTTAGGGAGGTTAGAAGCCTAGCATGCCCTCCCCTTTAAAGAACAACTTTGTCCTCAAGGCTTGAGATGTGGGAATTGTGCAGTTGGATACCATGTGGCATAATTGGGTTGTGTATCCTTCCACTATACTAAAACTTTCTGAATTGTGTACTGACGATCCTTCTTCATCTAATTCTAGAAGACTAGTTTGAATATGCCACTTAGGTTCCAATCACTTTCTTTAAACAAGATACATGAAAAACTAGATGGAGCTTAGAGTGATTGGGAACAACTAGCTTATAAGTCACAGGTCCAAATTGCTTGAAGATTGTATAAGGGCCATCAAGTTTTGGAGCAAGTTTCTAGTAGTGATTTGTTGTGAGGGAATTTTTCTTATAAGGTTGTAGACAAAGAAACACATGATTCCCTTCATAAAAGTGGCATTCAAAATGACACTCATCATCTTGTTGCTTCATGTGATTCTAATCCAAGACCAAATTCTCTTTGAGGCTATGTAGAATGTCAGCTCGGACTATAAGTGTTCTTTCGACCTCCTGGACCTTGGAGACAACAACCATATAAGATAATATGGAGGGGGGATTTTGACCATAGACCACCTCAAATGGGGTCATGTGAGTAGCACCATGGTAAGATGTAGTGTACCACCATTCAAGTAGTGGTAACCATAGAGCCCATTGATATTGTCGCTCAGATGAAAAACATCACAAATATGATTCCAATCACTTGTTGATCTAGATGGATATCGGTGGCCACCCACCTTTTCCAATTGGCTCAAAACAGTTTTCTGGCAATTTTGGTAATTTACTATTTTTAGCAGTTTTCACTTCTGGAGCCATTTTGAGGCCCTAAACAATGTTTTTTGGGAAAACAAGTTTGCAATATGGTAGCTCCTTAAATATTGCACCTAAAATGAATCTCCTCGATGATACCTTTCCAACGGGCTATCATACACCTAAAACAGAGATCGTATGCAAAAGTTACGACCTTGGGAAGTTGATGTACTAACTTACCCAAACGGGGCCCACATGACTTTTGGCGCTTCATCTCCTAGGGTTAGGTTTTTGGATGTCTAGGGTTTTTGAAATTACTGCTTATTGTAAAAAGGCCTTCAGAGCCTCATTGTAATCATCTTCTTGCGAATGAGCGTAGCCGTCACATATCTTGTCAGAGATAAGCCGCCACCATTCTAGCAAGCTTGTTTCTGTTGCATTTTACAATTTTCAACTTATTTCGTTATTGAATAGAAAATTGGTTTTACTATATCTCTATTATTTTGTGTTAAGCATCTGTTAATAATCTATATTCATTTCGTTCTGCTCATAAAATCCATGTCAGTGATATCATAGAGGTCTTCTCCTTCTCATCTTAATGCATGTCCCCAACGAGGTCAAAGTACAAAGAGTTGGGTCTCGAGCTTGTTTCTCTTGAGGAAAAAATCTCTCACATGCCCAATTGACCTCTCATGGTAGGAGAAAATAAAGATGACGAGACAGGAGATCCTTTCAAACTGTTGATTGAGGAATCTCTCACGCAATAGAGGAACGAGATGATGGATAGTTTCGTGCAAATCCTTTGGCGACTACCAACAGGGGACGCATCTTCTTCGAATGAAGGTGCCACCGCCTTCAAGGTACAAATAAACTTCGATATTTCTATATTTGAAGGTCAGATAGACACAGATGTTGTAGACAAGTGGTTGAATCTACTAGAAGGGTATTTTTTTGTCCATAACTTTTTGAATAGAGAAAAGATTACTTTTGCACTCCTCAAAGCCGTTCCCCATGTCAAAGATTGGTGGGAAACTTTCTATGAGCAAAAGGAAACATAGGAACCCTCATTATTTTCAGTCATAGCCACCTGAGAATCCTTCAAGGATGTTATTAAGGAATGATACTACCCTGTTGGAAGTTATGACAACTTGTATACCAAATGGACCACACTGTAGCAAGAAAGAGACCAAGCAGTGCCAGATTTCATTAATATCTTCCATACCTTGCGCATCAATCTAGGTATCAAAGATTCAGAGTAACATCTGGTGATCAAGTATCATAGTGCTCTGCATAGATACATCCAGACCGAAATGAAATTTCTAGACATCTCATCCTTGGGTGCGGCCTACAGATATGTCGTCAAAATCGAGTAGAAGCTCAAACAAAAGACGCAACTATTTGGGCCTGGGAACCCCTCACAACAAAATACAAGAAAGGGTGGCCGCAACCCATAGAAAAAAGGACAGAGAAAAGATGGACAGTATCAGGACAACCAGTCCAAGCCGCAAGCAAAGAAGGACACTGGAAAGACAAAGAAAGATACCGAGAAGTGGTGCAACTTCCATAAGAGCCCTTGGCATAACACTGTTGACTGTCGCTCAATAAATCATTGGTGGCCGAAGTGAAAGCCTCTGAATTAGATGTGGATTCTGACTCTAAGCCAAAACTAGAAAGGGGAAGACAGATTATTGACATGGAAACCAGTGCCACCGTTGCTACCACCAAGCTCCAACCTGGTGAACCAGACGAGCCAAAAGAAGGAGAGTGCCTCTTCCATTCACAGAGCACCCCGTTGCACATCATCGTTGATAGCGGTAGCAAGAAGAACCTCATCTCAGTAGAGGTCGTCAAGTGGATGGCCCTGCCAACAACGCCGCACCCACAACCCTACACCATTAGATGTCTTCGCCAAGGAAGTGATCTTTGCGTCAACCAACTGTGTCGACTGTCGTATGGCATCAAGCCCTTCAAAGACGAGGTATTGTGTTATGTTACTCCTCTCGAAGTTTGTGATGTTCTTTTGGGCCATCCTTATTTATGGAAACATCATGTTGTATATGAGTCTAGGTCTCGTAGTGTTATTATTACTTTGAATAGGAAATTTTGCAGGATACCCGAGGTAGTCCCACCTAGTGCTATTTCCTTGATCTCTGCTAAGCAATGCAGGAAGGTCATCTCTTAGACGGGGAAGTTTGCCTTCTTCATGATTTTCTCTTAGAATAAGCGAAATATCACAACCACATCCAGGGTCTCTACGACCGACCTATCCACATAGCAGAAGCAAGTAGATAAGGTCGTGGAAGAATACTCGAATATCTTCTCCTCACCTACAGGGGTACCTCTGCACTGCCAGGTGAAGCACCCCATCGATCTGACCCTTGGCGCACCGCTTCCCAATGGGCCAGTCTATCACCGCTCTTTGTTAGAGAATGAGGAGATCAAGCGACAGATCCAAGAACTTCTCCACAAGGGGCACATCCATCCCATCTCATCACCTTGCAGGAGCCCAATCGTGTTGGTACAGAAGAAAGATGGAACCTGGTGACTTTGTATTGATTATCGAGCTCTGAATAAAATCATAGTCAGAAACCAATACTCGATTCCCTGAATCGATGACCTCCTTGATCAACTCACAGGGGCCAAATACTTCAGTAAGATTGATCTGAAGTATGGATACCACCAGGTCCCAATAGAACAAACAGATGTATGGAAGACCGCCTTCAAGTCAAAGGAAGGCCATTTTGAATGGTTGGTCATGCCCTTTGGTTTGACAAATGCTCCAGCCACTTTCATGAGGATGATGGATGATATCCTGTGACCATTCACCAATACTTTTGTAGTGGTGTATCTGGATGACATTCTAATTTACAACAAGACTTGGGCTGAACACTTGCAGCATATTCAACAGGTTCTTCACACCCTGTGATAGCACAAGCTATACGCTAACTTGGAAAAATGATCCTTCGGCATGGATAGGGTCCATTACCTAGGCTACATCATTGATCAATATGGCATACATGTGGATCCAGCCAAAATCCAAGTCATCCGTGACTGGCCAGCCCCAACCACACTCACTGAGCTTCAGATCTTCTTGGGCCTTGCCAATTTCTATCGCAGGTTCATGTTGGGATTCTCCCATATTGCATGGGCCCTCAACCAAATAAACAGGGGTAGTGGTAAGGCAAAATTTGCATGGATCCGGTCCCAACAAAAAGCATTCGATGATTTGAAGAAACGCTTATGCTCAACCCCAATAATTTCACTACCAAACCTGCAACATCCCTTTGAGATCGAGACATATGCTTCAGACTATGTTGTGGGTGTTGTTCTCACTTAGCACAACCACCCCATGGCCTATCATAGTGAGACACTGTCAGATATTGTTCGTAAGTACCCTGCTTACAACAAAGAAATGTACTCCATTGTGCAAGTTTGTGCCAGTGGAGACATTACATTCTTGGGAAGGAGACAGTCATCCACACTAATCATAAGCCACTGCAGTTCATGCAGACATAGGGAAAATTGCAGAATGACCGCCATCAAAAGTGGTCCACATACATGTAGCAATTCCACCTCAACATCAAGTACAAAACAAGAAGCACCAATTGCGTCGCTGATTGCCTCAGCAGACCACCAGTCACGACACTCACCACGGTGCTAGACTCTTGCGGCCACGAGACCTCTGGATGGATCCAACTCTATGAGACAGACCCTGACTTCACCACCACCTACCAAATGTTGGGTGCAAACTCAGTTGTTGATAATTTCCATCTTCAGGATGGGTTGTTGTGTCGTCTGGGATATATCTGTGTTCCATCAAGCGAGCGAGAAAATATGATCTGGGAATCCCACTATAGTCGAGTGGCAGGACACTTCGGTGTCAAAAAGACAGTGGCGATGCTACATAAACATTTCTTCTGGCCGAAACTTCGACAGGAGGTTAGCAAGTATATCAGGTCCTTCACTGCCTGCGCTATTTCGAAACCAACCACTAAGAAACAGGCCCTATACACCCCTCTTCCTACTCCTGACAGGCCATGGGAATCCATCTCAATGGACTACATGTCGGGCCTCCCATCCACCAAGCGAGGAAATGGTTGTGTTTTTGTGGTTGTTGATCTCTTTTCTAAGATGGTGATTATGATTTCCTGCAAGAAGAGCATCACAATAGAGGCCATTGCCAAGCTCTTCATTGAACAAGTCTAGGTACATTTTGGAATCCCAAAAACCATTGAATCAGATCAGGATGGTTGATTTCTCAACACATTCTGGTTAAGCCTCTGGTCATTGCTTGACACCAAGCTCACCAAATCCACGGCCTTCCACCCCCAGACAGATGGCCAAACCGAGGTTGTAAATCGAATGATTGTGCATATCCTTCACATGTATAATTCAAAGCACCCCGACACATGGGATGAGAGCCTTCCCTATGTCTAGCATAGCTACAACTGAGCTCTTCATAGCTCAACCGGACACAACCCCTTTCAGGTGGGGTTGGGATTCCAACCATTGGGTCCCATAGATGTTGCACTTCCCCTTGCGACCACCTCGACCGACTCATATCTTGCTCCAAGTGAAGTTGACAAAGCCACCCAGTTCATTGAGCAGATTTAGCACATCTGCTAATAGGTTCAGGATATCCTACATAAGTCTAATGAAAAGTACAAACAATGCCATGATCAACATCGGGTGCTACATAAGTTTCAGGTGGGTGACAAAGTTTGGTTGCACTTGCAGAAAGAATGCCTTACAGGACCCCATCAGAAGCTTTTCCCACTCTGTTATGGGTCATAAAATATCACTAAGGCTATGGGGGATAATGATTTTGAACTCAACATTCCTCCTTTCCTTGGCCTGCACCTAGTGTTCAATGTGGATCTCCTTTGCCCTTATTTTCCACCATTATTGGACACCTCAGAAGTAACAGAACAACTGAAACCAACGGAGCTCAACCCCATATACATACAACAGGCATCCAATGATTAGATTGTGGACACACAGATCAAGTTCACTCGACATCAAAGGATCCAACTTTATCGAGTCGTCAAAGCAGGGAAGCTCCTGCACCAAGGCAAATGGCTCACCCGGGGCCAAATTCAACAGAAATTTCCTCATCTAATGGGGGACCTCAACAAAATGGAGGCCATTTCTTCCTAAGGAGGTATGATTGATCTAGATGGATATCGGTGACCACCCACCTTTTCCAATTGGCTTAAAACAATTTTATGGCAATTTTGGTAATTTACTATTTTTAGCAGTTTTCACTTCCAGAGTCGTTTTGAGGCCCTAACCGATGTTTTTTTGGGAAAATAGGTTTTCAATATGGAAGTTCCATTGATATTGTGCCTAAAATGAATCTCTTCGATGATACCTTTCCAACAGGCTATCATACGCCTAAAACGGAGATAGTATGCAAAAGTTACGATCTCGGGAAGTTGATGTACTAACTTACCCAAACGGGGCCCACATGACTTTTGGCGCTTCATCTCCTAGGGTTAGGTTTCTGGATGTCTAGGGTTTTCGACATTCCTTCTTATTTTAAAATTTCCTTCAGAGCCTCATTGTAATCATCTTCTTGCGAATGAGCATAGTCGTCACATCTTTTCTCAGAGATAAACCACCACCATTCCAACAAGCTTGTTTCCGTTGCATTTTACAATTTTCAGCTTATTTCGTTATTGAATAAAAAGCCAGTTTTACTATATCTCTATTATTTTGTGTTAAGCATCTATTAATAATCTTTATTCATTTCATTGTGCTCATAAAATCCGGATCACTTGTTGACAACTTTGGTTTGACCATGAGTATGGGGATGACATATAATGCCCAGATGAAATTGGATGCCCTGGATATTGAACAATTCTTTTCAGAAGTTGCTTGGGAAAGTTGGATCACAGTTCAAGACTATAGAGTGGGGAATTCCATGGAGTTCGAAGATATTTTCCATTAAAACTTGATCCATTGTGGAGGCTTTGAATGGGTGTTGGCTGATACATAAATGAGCATATTTGGAAAGGTGATCAACCACAACCATGATGATTGATTTATTGTGATATTTGGGTAAATATGATATTGAATTCCGTAGAGATATATGTCCATATACCAGGTGGAATAGGGAAATGTTGTACTATTCTCACAATTTTGATTTTTTCTCCCTTGTTGTGTTGGCAAGTATCACATTCAACCACAAAATGTGGATATTTTGCTTCATTCCTTCCCAAAAAAATGAATGTTTTATCCTTTCAATGTTTTGTGAAAGACAAAAAGCCCCGCTATTGGTGAATCATGAAGTTCAAAGAGCACAATGGATTTAAAGTGGGACTATTTACTTAAATACATGCGGCCTATATAGCGAAGCTCCTCATTTTTCTAAGACTATCCTAGAGATGCATGAGGGTCTTGTTGTAATTGTTGGAACATACTAGAAAGTTTGGTATCTTGGAACCATTCTTGGAAAATGACCTTTAACCAATTGACTACAATGAAGGAGAGCGAAAAGAGGGACCCATCCTCTTCATATTTCCTAGAAAGAGCATCAACAACCACATTTTCTTTTCCCTTCTTGTAAATGATCTCATATTCATAGCCAAACATTTTGGTCAACCACTTTTATTGCTCAGGGGATGAAATTATTTGTTCCAAAAAATATTTGAGGCTATGATGATCAATTTTCATTTGGAAGTGTTTCCCAAGCAAGTAAGGATGTCAAAGATCCACCACATGCAGAATAGCCAACATTTCATTTTCATAAGTGATTTTTTCCAAGTGTCTCTCATAAAGGTTTTTTGATCTAGTGAAGGTCAAAGATATGCCATATTGCATGAAAACAACCCCAATTCCTTTCCTAGAAGCTTCACATTCCAAAAAAAAAATATTTGTGAAGTCGAGTAGTGTCAGAACATGATTCATACACATATCCTTTTTCAAATCTTGGAAGGATTGATCGGCAGTCGAAGTCCAACTAAAAACATTCTTTTCAAGGAGAGTAGTGAGTGGGACTGTAATATTTCCATAATTCTAAATGAACTTGCGATAATATCCAATTAAACCTAGGAAACCTCTAAAAATTTTAAGATTTTTAGGATGGGGCCAATCCTTCATAGCTTCTATTTTCTTAGGATCCACACAGAAACCATCCTTACCAACAATATGACCTAGGTACTCTACTTTAGAAGCTCCAAAGGAACATTTAGACTATTTCAGAAAGAGTTGGTGCTAAGATAGTAAGTGTAAGACTTGATCCACACATGAAAGATGGGCTTTTCAAGTTTTACTATAAATGAGGATATCATAAAAAATGACCAATACAAACTAATAGAGGAAAGGGAATAATACATTATTCATGAGGCTTTGGAAAGTGGATGGTGCATTACATAGGCCAAAGGGCATGACTAAGAACTCATAATGGCCTTCATGAGTATGAAAGGAATTTTTGGGAACATCGACCTCCTTCATAGATATCTGGTGGTAGCCAGAACACAAATCAAGTTTGGTAAGGAATTGAGCACCACTCAATTCATCCAAAAGGTCATCAATGATAGGATTGGGAAATTTATCTTTGATGGTAATTTTTTTAAGGGATAAAAAATCAGGGAACATGTTCCATGTACCTTCTTTCATGAGTACCATGATGACAAGAGAAGAGTAAGGGTTGGTACTAGGAGAGATGACACTCGCCAGTAACAATTCTTGAACAATTTACTCAATTTCATTTTTTTGGGAAAATGGGTGATGATAAGGGAAAACATTAGGAGGAATACTATCAGGGACAAGTGGAATGGAATGATCATGGGGGCCATAGGAAGGTGGGAGTACTGGGGGGTAGTCAAAAACATATTGGTTTTTGGAGAAGATAAATTGTAGGTTGGGATGAACATTGGGTGAGGGAGTCTCAACTACTTGAATGGCATGGAAGTGGGAAATAATGTCGGGATGACCTTTTTTTAGTTTTTTCTACATTCATTGTGAAATGATAATCTTGGGGGAAACTGTTGTGATGCCTTGGAACTAGTACTATTGTCCATCCTATTAGAAACTCATGGATAATTTCTTGAATTCCATGGTTATGGGGCCTATTGTGCATAATCATTCAACACCCAAAACAATGTTGCAATTGTTGGGTTGTTATACTCTTTGCAATGAGAGTCGAGTCGAGGTGGATCAACTGGGAGAGAAAATTGAAGGTTGAAATGTTTGACTGGGAAAAATCGAATTCGAAGTAATAGACCACAAGTCGAAGAGGTCAACTGACAAGAGGTCATCATGAGGTCATGTGGGAAATTGGGAATCGACTAAAAACCAAATGGAGGTTGATTGGTACTAGAATGGTAGTTGAATGTAACATAATCTTGATATTTGTGGTATTTGTAGCCAATGATCTGCGTGGATATGTAATAATTTTTTGGGATCCTTTCTTTAGGGTTTTTCCCACTGCAAATCCTATAAATGATCCAGGAGGATCTGGAATGCTCGAAAGAGATCCAGGAGGATCCAAGAATGCTCAAAAATTTATTTCACCAAATTATTTTTAAAACTACTTCATTTCATAGAGATCGATGATATCTTTCCAACGATGCAAAAATCGCCTCAAACAGAGTTCGTATGAAGAATTTATGGCCAGTCAAAGTTTGGTCAAACCAGGGAAAAAGTCAAGCAGGGTGCCACGTGGCAGGCTCACAAAATTCCAGGTGGACTATCCGACAGGTCGTACAACTGAAAAAGTGATGTCATGTTGACATCATCATGGTGACATGGCATTACGAGAGGCTGCCACATGTCACCTGGAAATGGCATTTTTGGGGTCTCTATGGACCAATAAAAAAAGTGCCACATGTCATCCATACGGATGACGTGGTAGGTATAGTTGGAAGCCAAGTGGCATATATGTACAGGTGTAGGTGGCATAAAGTTGGACCAGTGAAAGCATGACATGTGGACTAGTCAAAGAGTACCACGTGGCACTCTTTGATTGACCAATAATGGCTAAGGGAGAATCAAAATTTATTAGAGGTTGATTGGAATAGAACCCATGACCTATGGAGGAATATTGGAATATTCCAAAGAATATTCCTTAGTCTCAACCACAAACTTCCTACCAATACGCCATGCATGTTCGTTGTTGTAACTAACATTAAATATTATATTTATATTAAAACAAATGAAGCCCAAGATTTTGGTTGGTGGTTTGGTTGACCTAGGCCTATTTAATGGGTACAAAAACCAATGCCTAAGACATGGAAATACATGCCAAAGAGAGGGACTGCATAGAATTTCTTGTCAAGTTCATAATTTTTCCTCGTTTTGCATGCAAGAGGTGCCCCTCTTGTTTTACATGCTATTGAGTTCTTTGAGGGAAGTATAGGGTGTTTATACTCAATTTTCTAAGAATTTTGAGAGGAATCTGATCGTGATGTCTATTTTGTGTAAAAATTCTATGTATGAAAATTATTAGTCCAATTTGTCATGTATGAGACCCATAGTCTCGTTATGTGTGTAAAAATGGGTCTTTAAGCAGCGGTTCAGAACATAGTCAAATTTATACTCGTTTTTCTCAGAATTTCATGAGGAGTTTAGTTATGACCTATGTTTCTAGGATTAAGATGCATAATTTTTGAGTGACATCAAATTTGGCATTGTAAACCCATTTATTGTAATTTTGTCATTTTGAGAATTAATAAGAGCGATCTATTTCTCTCCATTTTGGCACTCGTTATTTTCACAAGCTATATTTATCAGTTAATGAAGTTTATGGATAAGTAAGACATTCACATGATATTTTGCAAATAGTCGAGTCAATCTTCAATTTCCTAAATCCGGTCAGATGTTTATGCATATTTATGAACTAATTGACATCTAAGGATTTTCGGGTTGAATTGGTATAAGAGTTTTTTGATATTTTGGATCAAGTTGGTATGAGAACTAGTTTGGCATTTTCATATCATCTGGTATCAAAGATGGTTTTGACGTGTATTTTCAAGTGTATGCTTACGAGGTATAGAATCAATATTGGTGAACCGTCATTTCAAGAGTACATTCCTGAGATTGGTTCGATGCGTACATTTCAAAAGCAAGAAACAACTTCAACAAAAGGTAGGGATTAGTCTAATCCAAATCCTTTCGATGTCGAAGAGGAATTTTTTTTGTGTCCATGGAAATGAAAGCCATGGTGGAATAAATGTATGAGGATTAAAAGAAGGCAAAGAGAACTAGTAGTAAAAGAAAAGGAAAGCCACATAAATTCGAGAAGCAGTCAAAGAAGCCTCCATGTTCTTATTGAAATAAGAAAGGACATGATGAGAAGCATTGTTGGAAGTTGCATCCAAAATTGAAACTGTTATCACCCCATAAAATATGGGAATCAACTTGTGACTTGGATATTATCAATATTATCTGTATCTAGTGTTCTTATTGGAAATCCATTTTCATTTTTACAAAAAGAAAAAGAAAAAGAGAAAAGAAAAGAAAAGAAAAGAAAAGAAAGAAAAAGAAAA
>ML791743.1:372266-391634 GCA_009831015.1 Picea engelmannii | reverse complement strand
GGGTTTTTCGTCTTGTGAAGTAGGTTACAGTGTAGACTAATTGCTTGGCCTGCCTTGCCTAACTAAAACCCTCCCGAAGAAAGTGCTACCTCAAGTCTTTCCTTGCCTAGGATAGTTGGAACAAAGTCCCCGCGGTGGTGTGTCTGAGAAAATCCAGGAAAAACCCACAAAAAGCGCTAATCCTAAGTTTTCCTACACATGGTTTTTCTACCTTGGACATATGTTTCGGTCACTTTTCAGTGGTCCCGATCTCATCGCTCAGATCGGCGGTTCACGGAGCATTCCGGACCCCCCTTAGTGTTCTACTTTTAACCCAAGGGGGGGTCCGAAACCGATGGTAATACTCATGTATATCCGGACGGTCCTGAATGGGGTGCATCAATCCACGGCTCACGTTGGATTCCGGACCCCTCCCTCCATTATGCCTTTAACGGAGGGGGGGGGGGGTCGGGAATTGGTTATAACACAGGCACTGATATGAACGGTTCTAAACGGAGCGCTTAAATCGACGATCCACATTGGATTCTGGACCCCCCCCTCCGTTCTGCCTTTAATGGAAGGGGGGGGGTCCAGAATTGATATTAAGGAGCGCGCAGATCTGGATGGCCATAAAACAAGCGCGTGGATAAATGGCTCGTGAATGATTCTGGACCCCCCCGGGTGTTCTGTTCTTAACCAAAGGGGGGAGGTCCGGAATGAATATTCCTGTGGCGGGACCCCTGATTACAGGTGGCATGGTTCTAATGGTCCAGAGATCACATCCCCCACATGCGGTCTGACTCCTATACGCCCCTGGACGTCACCCCCCACTTGGCCCACTTGTTCCTGGGGTCAGATCACTTCCCATAACTTGCTTCCATCCAGGTTGTCAGTCCCATAACTCCCTTCACTCATAAGAATCCCCTTTGGCGAATTTTAACCCCAATCACCTACCTCCACGTCAATCATCCGTATACTTTGGTTACCGTCACCTGCCATATCACCCCAAGTTGGCCCGTCGTCCATTAATAACGGGATAATATGCTCGTTGTCATGCTGACCGTTTTCCCGCATCTGACCGACCCAGTTTTGAATAAAATACCGTTGTGCCCACTTTCACTCGTTATTCCTCCCTCGCGCCAGAACCATCCACCGCACTAGAGAACTTATCTATCGTCTTCCCATTGCTTCCTCGTCGTTTTTCCTCCACCCCCAGTAGACCCCACTAACGTTGTTTGTTGTAGGTACAGTTGCTGAGATGGTGTCTAAAACGAAGCCAGCTGAAGAGGAAGAAAATCTGTTCGTCCCTCCTCCAGTTGACTTGGATAAAATTCCCCTGGTCGACAAGGACCATTTGATAGCCGATACCATATGCTGTTTCGACTTCTCTGATCTCCAGTCGTGGCTCCGAGAGGTTTTCCTGGACCAGAGCGACAAAATTGGACTCTGGGAGTCCAATTTACCTCTGTACCTCTTCCCTCAAATCCATAATTTCCTCGAATTTTCCCTCCATTGCCAGGTTCACTAAGTCCTTGACCAGAAAGCCATTGTTTCCTCGTCTGGGGATGCCCTCTTCTTCATCACCCCAGAGGATATCGACCAAATGCTACAAATCACCCGAGCAGAATCTGCGTCCCCTTTTAACTTAGAAATCCTCACCGATCTATACCAGAAGATGACTTTCCCGCAAAGAGCTCAGATTTTTGAGCTGTTTCTTCCCACTTCCGCTTCTCTCCCGACCACCAACCCCCCGTATCCTTCTTCCATGTTTTCCGTCAAAGGGAACCAGATTATTTTGGCTCTGTGCGCTCTGCTTGGATATTACTCCGATCAGTGGGTGGATGAGCCCATCCTAGGTTTTCTGTCCATCTTCTCCAACGACGAACAACCAACCACGCAGTTCGATTACAGCACATTCCCGACGAATAATATCCATGAGCAGTTCGTCAATTTCCCCACTGAAGGCATGTTAAGGTATTCGTCCCTTCTGGCTTACATGTTCCTCTATTTCCAGGCCGACAGGTTCAACTTCTCCATGCAGAAGATGGACGCTGACGGGAAGCCCCAGCCAGTCACGGCGTGGACTTCTCTTCTAAAGTACAATTCGGTTGAATATGACTTCACGGCTTTCATTGACCGCTTTTACCACCCTGTGGTAAGTATGTTGCATGGCATGCCTGAGCCGCGAATAAATGATGAGGTCCAGAGGATCCTGCACCTCTCGGACAACGTTCAGACAGGAGACTGGTATTTATGCCAGAATCACACGGAAATCAGAATCTTTGGGTGCGAATTGGCGCCTTATAAACTACCTCGGTATGTACCAGTAAGGGTATTCGCATTAGAATATATAAGGCAGATTATGAATTCTGACGATATTCACTTTGTTTCCCTTAAGAAAAAGCAGCAGCTGAGAATCAAGGGTCAAATTGGCCCTTTCATCTGCAACAGCCGAGGTGTAGGGGAAGAAGCCGATCGAATTTTGAAGGGTATGAATTTCTCTACAAGTTTCATATGGCGTTATGATCCGCATGGGATCATTTCAGACATGAGGGTAAAAAACAAAAATACCCCGTATACTCACGAGCCCAAGCCAGACATCGAAAAATTCACGAATCAAGCAGTATGGCTGCCTGATACTTTGTTAGAATTGGAACAGCAGGCGCCCTCAACAATCGCGCTACCTGCTACCACGCCTCATGTCCTCAAGGAGAAGAGGCCTCGACATGAATCATCTCCTCCTGTAACTGAGGTGTCTTCAGAGGAATTCCACATTCACTCCAAGAAGCCGAAGACAGTCTCAACTCCCGGCACTACAGGAGACGCTACCACAGTGACTACCACGGTGGCCACCACTGAGGCTAAACAATTTAGTTTCCCTTTCGTCCCCAGTCAGCATAAAGAGGGAACGAAAGCAATAGAACCCAAATATTCTCCCTTGGATACTCTGCCAAGCAAAACTGGGCCCAAGCTGGGCATTTTTGAAAAATATGACTTGATCAAAAAGAGGAACCAGACGCTCACAAGCAGCACCTATGCACAGTTCCAGAAGTAGTCATCCACTACCCAACATAGACTTCTTTCAGCGTTTGATACAGAAAAGGGTAGGATGCATATGGCATTCCTACAAGCGCAGGTGGCGGATCCCAAGGTAATGTCTGATTACAAGAGGGCCATGTTTGAATTTCAAACAAAGGATGTGCATCCGGAAGATCAGATGGATCTGCAAAAGCAAACGGGAGAGATGATTTTTCACACTTTGGCCCACGCTTCAACTTCTGCATCAAAGTTTTGGGTAGCGTTGAGCAATGCCCAGACTCAACTGAAGCTGGAGAAAATATCTTCCTTCGCGAAAGATAACCTGATAAAGACACTGGAGGAGCTGGTCCTCAAAATAGGTTATGATCCTGCAAATGTCAAGGCCGCTGAGGAAATGATTAAAAAGAAGAATGCCGACTTCGCCTCATTGAGAAAACAGCTAAAGCTCCCTCCAACAGAGGACCCACAGACAAAGGAAATAGCTGAAAAAGAAGGCGAACAAGATGAGATGCTGAAATTACTCCTGGAGCAGAATGCGCAGTTAAAGGAGATGGAGGCCGAGATGGAGATATTTCTCAAGGAGAAGGAGCAGGCAAAGCCAATGGAAGGCATTCCATTGAGTGCCATCCCAATAGCAACACCAACAGTGACAGTCATTCCATCTGCAACTACAGTACCCCTCCCAGAAGGAGCAACAGACCTGGCTAAGTCTATGGAAATGATGAACTTACATGAGTCAGAAATCAACAGGCTCAAGAAAGAAGTGGAGAATCTCCAAGAGTTAAAGGCTTCTTTCCAAACAAGTCTGTCTAGAGAAAAACAGGTGAATGAGCATATCAGGAAGGAGTTGCAGCAACTCCAGAAACAGACAGTGGCAGGAAAGACCTTGGCTGAGGTTAAAGAACTTGTGTGGACATATATTTCTAAATCCATTAATGAAATCTGGCCAATGGTTCAAATCATGTTCAAACAGAATGAGTTGCTCGAGAGGAGAAAACAGGCTGTGGAGAAAATCAGAACTGAATTGGGAGACATGCCAGCCCAAGCAAATGAAATCATAAGGTTCCTAAATTCTAAGACCCGGGAGGAACTCAAGGAATTGAAAATCGAAGACCAGACCGAGACCATATTGGAGGTGAAAAGAGTTCTAACCAAAAGAGGTCTCATGTTGTAGCTTGAAGAGAAGATCCAAGTCATGGACTAAGGAGTGCAAAGGTTCTTCAATAAAATAGATGCTCTGCAAAGAAAGGGCCTGCCCGGTATGAAGGTCATTAATGACAAGCTAATGACCCTCACTGATTATAAGAAAAAATTGACTGAAGTGTCCAGGGACAGTTCTAAGTTTGCAAGTATACAGGCAAGAATCACAGGAAGAGCATTCATGGATGCTTTGCAGTTGGATATCAGTATCCAACATGAAATTAAGCACATTTTCGTCGTCAAGCCTACATTTGCTAAGCACACAGACATGGACGAAGTGTATCGAAGATTGCTTAAAATCACAGTGCCAGGTCATATCAGATGGGAAGAACTGTGTGATCTACTAGATTAGTAGATGAGATGTCACTTCCAGTCATCTATCCTGTCAGCAGAGGTTGCGAAGGCACATCTCCAATGGCCTACCCCTGAAATTCAGTATACAGTTGTGATGAATCATCAAAACAGTTTTGATTAGTTAGATAGTAGTCTTAAAATAGTATGAGCACGTCCTGATCAGTTATGACAGGAGCGTATGTATTTTGTTTTATAAATACTCCATTTTTGGATGTATTGAGGGGTTGTTGATTTGCACACTCGATTGCTATCAAGATGTATCATTTTTGAAGAGATTCACCATTAATAAAGAAGAGGCATTTTACAGGATTCTTGCGTATGTTCACTGGTGATGTGATTCTCCGAGTTAATGTTTTCTTTCTCTGTATTTCATTTTGTTGTCTGAATCTAATCTTTACGAATAGCGTTATGTTGCAGGATTTATCTCTGATACCCTGTTTTTGATTCTAGAGATTTAAATGTTTATCTTCTAAATATCTTCAATTAAGAGATTCTTAAGTGCTTGTTAGTTGAAGTTATTTTCCTCATCTGTTCTTCCATTCATCATTTAAAATAMGAAAAGATCCAGTGAATGTATTACCTCGCCTTGTGAAAAACTTCTTTGGCGTTTCTGGTTATTTCTCAGAATTGATTAAACACAGACCCCATAGCCCAATGGACGTGTAGTTTGTCTCAACCAACTTCACAAACCCTCTACAACAAAACCAACGATTTCTTTAACTAGCCTAATATCTGAAAATAAACAAAGCTAAATCGAGATCCCTCTCTGGAGATGGAAGGGCTAGATCCCAACTCTAAAGTGGTTGGTTAAGGTTACCTTGGTAAATTTCTTCTCCTTCAACCTCTAGGAAATTTACCGAGTGCTAACATAAACCAAGGTGAGATCAACCTAGAAATGGTTAAAATAAGACCACAACCATAGTTCAGGATCTTCGATTAGATTTTGAGGATGAATCTAAGGTTACAACTATGGGCATCAAAGGTAAATCTTTTGTTGCAAGTTTCAGTTCGTGTACTTATTCTGCAAAGGCTAATGTAATTCTTGATGGAAGGTAAAGAAATGACTTGTTTCATTTACGAGTTATCTCAAAGAACACTAACATTGATACACTTTTTGATAATGGATCACGAGTGAATCTTGTTTCAAAGCAATTTATTCAGAATTTGGGATTGGAAACTAGGCCTCATCCGAGACTGTATCTTTGGGTTGGATTTGTGATAATTCTCAGGTACAAGTAACTAAGAAATGTAAGTTACGGTTTGCGATCACATCTAGTTTCATTGATGAGGTAGAGTTAGATATGGTTCCACTCGACATATGTGGTATGGTGTTAGGGACCTAACCTCTCTAACCCCTCACGTACATATAATAATATATTTCCATGTAATAAAGGTCGATATTAATAAGTCCTAGCAATAAGGAAGAATAATCCAATTGTAAGAAGACATAATAGAATCTTCCACTTATAGAAGGATCTTCCTCTAGATTGTTCTTTTGGGTAGATAGATTCAGTATAAATAGGAGTAGAGGGTATGAGAATTTTTGTCTTGAAAATTATTGTAATAGAGCATTACTCTGTTGGAGGTTTCCCCCTCGAAGTGGCAAGTGAACATTGTTTCCTATCAATAAAGGTGTTATTTTGGTGTTGTGGTTTCATCTATTGTGTTGTTTCGTTGTTATTCTCTGCAATATTTTTGTTTTCAACTATTATAATAGATATGGTACCTTACAAGTGGTATCAAAGAACTTTCCTTGGAAGAAAATTGTGGGTTATTTTTTTCAGGGTAGAGACGTATTCCGACGTATTAAAGCTACAAAGATATATCATTCAGTGCATAAATCTACGGTCGGGAAGAATACATGCAAGAACTACAAGTGGTACTTAAGCACACATGGTTGACCATCCTTGTAACCCTTCGATTGGTAGCACATCAGACAACACCTATATATAGATCAATCGATATATACTGAAGCCCTCCATAGATAAACCAATCAACTTCCTGACTACTATAGTGCCACCGATAACAACACTTGGGAAGATACTCTCTAGTACCTGCATAGTCGGGTAGTACGACTAAGGGAACAATCTAACCTCCTTAGTTGGTTCCTTGAGATATTAGATCGAGTACTATTGTTAGACCCCGCACGTATATCAAAGAGCTATAGCACAGGGAAAACCATTGTCTGTAGAAACCATGAATACCCTAACCCTTGGGACAAAAACAAAAACAGAGCAGACAAGATCTATTGTCGTGAAACTTTACCTCCTACATTCTGGTTGCGAAATTACTACACATTTTTCCCATTAAGAATTTGGGCCTTTCAACATTAGAATATTCTTCACATCGAAGTATAATTCCATAGGATTAACAAAAAATGAATATAGTGATCCCACCGACACACTTAATTGGGACCTATCCCATTGGATTCCTCTCTTCACCCTAATTCTCGTGGTACCTATCATTTTTTATACATTTTTTTCGTGGACCCGACCCCTTTTCCGGCACCCTTATTTGGTCACTATCCCATTAGATTCCCCTTTTTTCCATGATCAAAGTGGTACTTATCACTTGACACCACTCTTTTCAGTGGTCCCACACACCCCTCCCACCTCCCTGCTTCACTCCTATCCCATTTTCCTGACCTTTTTTCTAAATAGCAACCAGCTGTTCCTAAGAACTCAATGCATTGGTTGTTGACAACCTCCAAAACAACAAGGAAATCAAGAATCTCAATTCCAACATTATCTCGTTCAATTCCTATCTTGAAATCCTCTAGGACCAATGTGCCCATATCAAAGACATCAAAGGCACATTTGACCAATTGATGGGTCATTCCCCAAACCCTTCCTCTTTTGAAAAACCATCCAATCAGGAAGAACATGACTCTTCCCATTACCAAGTTCTTCATACTATCCACCTTCCTTGAGGCCTATGCCTTCCCAGAATTGAGGTGTACAAATTTGATGGCTCGGTTCCCATAGGTTGGGTCACTCAAATGGAACATTAGTTCTCTTTGCATGACATTACTAATTATTTAACCGATCTTCGTTATTGTATCCTACATCTAGATCCAGAACGCTAGCAATGGTGGAAATGGTGTAAAAATTCACGCCAAGGGTATGTTTCTTGGACATAGTTTGTTGTAGAGATTTATGATCGCTTTGACTCTGACACCCACCATTTAGGTATTTTGAACAAGTTGAAGCAATCTAGGATAGTGGAATACTTTATCACATCATTTGTGCACTTGGATTTCAGAACGAAGGGCATGTCAGATGCTTTATTTAGGGAATTCTTTATCGGTGGCCTAAAATATGAAATTTGTTCACATGTTTTCATGGCACACCCCCATACTTTGTTGGAATCTACTCAATGAGCCAAGGAAGAAAAACATATTATCTCCTTCCAGATCCCAAACCATCCTTTCCTCCTCACCCTAAACCCACAAATTCTGCCCCTCCTGCAACTCCCCTCAAGATCCAAAAATTAACTAGGGCCAAAATGGTTGAACGCCAATGCAAGGGTCTTTGTTATAATTGCGATGACAAAAATTTTCTAGTGCATAAGTGTAAGGAACAAAATATTTTTATGTCCATGACTGAGGATGTTTCTGAAGAATAGGTCATTGTTTCAATTGTGGATGATCTACCACCGCCATCTTATCTAACCCCACCATTTGATCCACCATAGGTTGAACCATTGATTTCACTTAATTCCCTCACTGGCTTCTCTGCTCCCCAAACCCTCAAATTAATTGGTTACATTAAAAATAGGAAAGTCGTCATCCTTGTGGACAATGGTAGCACCCATAATTTTATTCATCGCTACATTGCCCAAGAAGTCAATTGTTACATCTGTGCCATCAATAATTTTCAAATCATGATTGCCAATGGAGGTTCAATGAAATGTGGGGGATGTTGTGAAAATGTGCAACATCAAATTGATCGATATCACCTGAAATCCTATATGTTTTCTATAGACATGGGTAGTTGTGACATTGTTCTTGGTGTCGAATGGTTACTCACTCTTAGCTCCATTCTCATGGATTTTAAGGACTTAACCTTGCAATTCCAATAGGAGGGACAACAATATAATTCCCAAGCATCATAGAAGGCTCCCCTGAGATCATCAATTCCCATCGCATGGAAAAGCTCCTAAAAAAGGCTCATTCTGGAATTATTTTACAACTCCACTCCATTCATGCTATTGAGACACCCTTTGTGCATCTCGACCTCCAATCTATCCTCTCCCACCACCAAGTTGTTTTTACCACTCCCAAAGAAATTCCCCCTTCCTATGGAGTCCATGATCATTCCATTCCTATCATACTGGGCAGTCATCATCCCAATGTCCTCCCTTATCATCATCCCTTTTCCCAAAATAATGAAATTGAGAAAATTGGTCATGAATTTCTAGAAGTGGGTGTTATCTATCCTAGTATGAGCCCCTATTCTCCCATGTAGTCACGGTACTCAAGAAAGAACGTACTTGGCACATGTCTCCTAATTTTCGTGCCCTCAACAAAATCACAATCAAAGACAAATTCCCCATTCCTATCATTGATGACCTCTTGGATGAATTGATTGATTCTTAGTACTTCACCAAACTTGATCTACATTCTGGCTAGTAGTAGATCCATTTGAAAGAAGAAGACATTCCCAGGATTTCATTTCGAACTCATGAGGGTCACTATGAGTTCTTGGTAATGCCCTTTGGCCTGTGTAATGCTCCCTCCACTTTCCAAAGTCTTATGAATCATGTATTTTGTCCTTTTATCCATCATTTTTTCTTAGTTTTCCTTGATTATACTCTCATCTATAGTAAAACTTGGACATCCCATCTCTCCCATGTGGATCAACTTCTCCATCTACTCTCTAAGCACCAACTTTTCTTCAAAAAAATTAAATTTTCCTTTGGAGCCTTAAAAGTGGAGTACCTCGGTCATATTATTGACAAGGATGGTGTACGCATGGATCCTAAGAGAATTGAAGCTATTCAAGATTGGCCTTGACCTAAAACTCTTAAGAGGTTGCGTGGTTTTTGGGGTTTAAAGGGATATTATCAGAAGTTTGTTCGAAATCATGGAAAAAAATTTAAGAGTCAAATATCAAAATAGCATAAAAAACCTCAGAATAAGTACTTAACTCCTTGACAAAGAGAGAATTTCAAATAATAAGCCTCTTCTAGGGAGAAACCTCCTTATACACCACATAAATTTACAAATACTATATTATTCCAAATGAAAATGTCTCTTTGGTATATATAGGAGACTAGGAGGTACAATTACAACTAATGGACCCAAGATGACATAAATAAAATAACAATACTAATGTAATATTCCCCAATTAAGGGGTAATGTGCCAGTATTTAGGGCTTAACATGCCCCTCCCCTTCAGATAAGTTTTTTCTGCAACGCTTGAGTAATTATGGATGCTTTTGTATAAATGACTCATCTTCCCAAGTGTAATCTTCAGTAGGTAGTTTCCTCCACTTAATGAGATACTCTGAAATGGATCTATTCCTCAGTCGATGAATTCTTGTGTTAGTGATAGCTTGAGGCTCCAATATGATTTTTCCTTCCTCATCAAGTTCTGGAAATATTGTTTGAACTGAGATCTTGTCACCTATAACCTTCTATAAGAATGAAACATGGAAAACTGGGTGTACTCTTGAAGATGAAGGAAACTCCAATTTGTATGCCATAGTACCAATATTTTGAAACACCTTATAAGGGACATAGTACTTTGGTGATAATTTATTATCCTTCTTATCTTTATTGAGGGACATATGTTTGTATGGTTGTAGTATTAAAAATACCCAATCCCCTACTTCAAAATTTCTTTCACTACGATGTTGATTTGCTTGTTGATTCATGCGATTTTGTGCCATGGTCAGGTTCTCCTTTAAGAGTTGGAGAACTTGGTGTTGATGCTCGATGTGATCTTCCACTGCTTGAACCTTAGATTTTTATTTTAGAGAATAAGTGATGGAAGGTGGGTGGTATCCATAGAGTTCCATAAATGGTGTCATTTTTGTTGGAGTATGAAAGGAAGTGTTATGCCACCATTCTGACAAGGATAACCACTTGAACCATTGTGTTTTTTTATCAAAGACAAAGCCACGAAGGTAGAATTCTAGACATTTGTTCACTATCTTGGTTGTTCCATCATATTGAGGATGATAAGATGAACTATGAGCCAATTTAGTACCCAAACAAGAAAATAATTATGTTCAAAAATGTCCAGTGAAGATGGGATCTCTATCACTTATAATAATCTTTGGGCTTCCATGTAGCTTTTGAACTATATCCATGAATGCGGTGGCAACTGTACTGGATTTGAAAGGATGAGAGAGTGCACACAAGTGTGCGTACTTTGTCACTCTATCACAAATCACCATGATGAAACTCTTTCCTTCAAACTTCGGTAACCCTGTGATGAAATCCATGAAAACCCCCTCCCAATGCTGACTTTAGATGTCTAATGGTTGTAAAATACCTGGGTTATTAATTGTTTCCACCTTATTTTGTTGGCAAATGAAACATTCTACCACAAACCTTTGAACATCATTTTTAATGCCATCCAAAAAAAATCCTTCTTGACCCTATGGTAGATTTTTCAAAAATCTCGAGCGCCCTCCTACTGGAGAGGTGTGCAGTTCCAAGAGTACCTTTTGTTTGAGTTGGGAGTTCTTACATAAATATAAGAGATCTTTGTACCATAGTGAATCATGTTTCCATGTAAATGTATCTAATGCACTAGAATCCTGTTGCAACCTTTGAATGAGAGTCCACACGTTTTCATCATTCTTCCATTCATCCATCACTTCTATTATCCAATCGGGTTGGATGATCGAGATAACATAGAGAAAGGCCTCAACATCTTCATCCTTTCTTGAGAGTGCATCTTCCACAACATTTTTCTTCCCTTTTTTGTAGATGATTTCAAAATTATAACCCAACATCTTGGTCACCCATTTTTGTTGTTCTTCTAAAGATAGTCTTTGTTCCAAGAAGTATTTAATACTATCATGATCTGTTTTGACCTTGAAGTTCCTACCTATTAGGTAAGGGAACCATTTCTTCAATGCATGTAGTATTTTCATCATTTCCTTCTCATAAATGGGTTTATGTAATTCCTTTCCCTTGAGTATTTGACTTTCAAAAGAAAGGGACCTTCCTTCTTGCATTAGAACAACACCAATGCCATTTCCCAAGGCATCACATTCCACAATAAAGGTTTTTTTGAAGTCTGGTGTGGTCAAGACAGGAGCTTTGCACATCGCCTCTTTAAGTTGTTCAAAATATTGATTTTCCTCTAGAGTCCATGAAAATGCATCCTTCTTAGTTAATGTCGTTAAAGGTGTTTCTATTCTTCCATAGTTTCGAACAAACTTGTGGTAATAATCTGTCAAACCCAAAAATCCTCTAAGATTCTTCAATGTTTTGGGAATCAACCAATCCATCATGGCCTTAATATTGTTAGGGTCTACCTTGACACCTTCATGAAATACAATATGACCCAAATACTCTACCTCCTTCACCCCAAAGAAACATTTGGATGGTTTGGCATATAGTTGTTACTCCTTTAGTAGTTGTAGAACCTTGTCAACATGTTGAACATGATCCTCCCAAGACTTGCTCTAGATTAGTATATCATCAAAAAATACTAACAAAAATTTTCAAAGGAAGGGATTGAAAATGGAATTCATCAAACCTTGGAATGTGGAAGGTGCATTCATAAGGCCAAAAAACATGATAAAAAATTCATAATGGTCTTCATGAGTTTGGAATGTTGTTTTTGGGATATTTGCTTCCTTCATTCTAATTTTTCAAGGATATGATTCAATATCAATGTATAGACTCTGCATTTTGGGATTTTATACCATCCTATCCACATTGTGACACTGGCTCAAAATATTATGTGCATTCTGACATTCAACTCAAATAACTTGGTGGTCAGTCATCCTCTTCTAACTCCCGAAACCTCGATATTGATTTTGATTCCTTTGATTCTCCATTCATTTAGCTATTATTGGTCCATGTCTTGACCAATTTATATAAGATATTGAAGCTCAACTTGCAACTATTCCTTCTTTGAATTTTTGTGCTCGCCAACATCTCCAAACTCATGTTTCCCTTTTCCAAGATTGCTACCCTTATTCCAACACAAGTGTGGTGGGTTTCCCCTTACAAAAGTCTCCTATGTTCTTCTCCATCAATCCTTCCAAAGAATATTATAAATAATTTGAACCCAAATAAATAGATGAGAAAGAAGAAATATTTTCCCCAAGCGCTACATTCCATACACTTAGAGAGTCTATTAGAAAGGAAACTAGAATACTACTCAAAGATAAATCTCCTACATTAAAACAAATAATGAATCAAGCTATCAAAGAGCTTACTAAAGTTAAGAAACAATTGTTTGAACTTCAAATGTAAATTAGTGAGTCTTTGAATGAAGAACTAAGAAGACTATATGATGATGAATGTTTTTTGTTAGAGCAATCAAAGGACAAGAAAAATATTGATAAAAAAGAAACAACACATGTAACACACCCAACTCCACGTTTAGTCACATTACTACCATTCTAACTCTGTAACATGTTGTGCTATCAAAAATTATGTCGACCTAGCTCATACTTATCTTTAATTACCAATTCTAATGACAATATGTTCTCTGTCTGGTTATATAATAAAATATGCATGCAATATAATAGGCAACTCATGCAATTCATAGAATCAAAACATCATGTAATTTATTATCCAACCACAACATTTTTAATAGAAAGATACACATAATAATCTTAGAATGTAACATAGAACCCATAACTCTTATCCTAAGAAGAAATAATATCAATTGGTTGCATACAAAGGACATTCCTCCCAAACATACGCTCTATTTCTCTAGTTCTCTCTCCAACAAGCCACCCCCGAGTTGGGGTTACGATTCCACAAGAAAAAATGACTCCTATGGCTAACTAAACTCTCTCACACAACCCAATACCCAATAAATGACAACTGACAAACTCCTACATCCCTTTTCCACCAACCATCTCTCTTCCCTAGCCTACACTACCCTAGTTATGGAATCCCCTTATCTTCTCTATAATACCTCAATAAATTCTCACCCCCTTTAGGGCTCTAGTGTAGCCTATCTAGTAATATCAATGTTGGAGGCTCCAAAAAAATCAGTTTTCTATGAACTCTCAATCACAACAATCCCATGCCCATGGTTACATGCCATTCCGTATTAGATATAAGTGACAAGCATCCCCAACCTTCCATCACAAACATAATAGAATAATTCCATATAGGTTAATGGTGAAGTCAATACATAACGAGAGAGTCAACATAGTATAACTGTGAACATGTATATTGATCAAATGATAGAATGATGATCGGATTCCCAAACCCAGGGACTTAGTATGCATGAGATGAACTTGCCACTTGACACCCAAGGAACTCCACCTAAGTCCTTGGAACACATTTTCATGGATATTTTTCCTTTATTATTATTTAAGATAAGTGGATTTTGGTTTACAATATAATAATAATATATCATACTTTATCCCCGCTGGCCCCTCTCACATAACAATATTGATAAAATAATTACTTTGGACTTGGGTCGACTAGGGTATTATTTCAATTGACTACAAGACAAGTCAACTAGATAGTTGAATCAATCGACCAGATAGTCAACCAAAAAATCTAAGTCAATTCCCTCTCATGGAGTCATAGACCCCAATGTTTCGTCCCTCTCGTACAATATCCATCGATGTTTTTTTATTAATAACTTTGATACAAACTATACATAAATTGTCCCTTTTCCATACTATCTGACCCCGTGACCTATATGGCATATATGTGCAATTACAATCATTAAGGATTGAGAATGGGGTATTACAACACAAAACCAAGAAAATGAAACAAAGCAAGAAGATCTAGATACATCAAGAAAATAAGTTTCATTCTTTAGTACTAGCCCTAAAGATGAAAGCTACAATATCATAGGAAGAATCCAACTTGCATTTTATAAAATGTTACAAGGAAAATAACTCTATGGCAAGGGGTAGACAACAATAGATGGAAATGACTACATAAATCAACTATAATCTCAAGTATGTTATATAAATGGATATGCTAACAAGACAAGATAAAGATCCTACCTCATCCAGATGCTCGATGAAGTCCACCATTGAGCACTTGACTCGAATAAATACATCTGCAATGTGTTCTCAACAACCAAGATACAAAAGAATATGGTGATAATATATAAAGTTATCACATATAATAACACAATCCATCAATATTCATAACAAATACGCCCATGGAATAACAATTCAAATATTTGCAAGACATTAATTGGATGAGAAAAGAGTATTTATATTAAAACATAATCAACAGAAGTGTATAAATGACAAACTTCCATGACAACACGTTCAAAACCAAGAAACTAAGTCCCTTCTAGTTGGGCCTCCAACACTTCAATCCTCCACCAAAGGCAATCTCATATAAGAGAGACAAAGAGGTTCTCCATCAAATAGGGAAGAGCTTGGGGGATGAACAATGTGTTCATACTTGAAAGGACAAAGGGATGCATACTCAATATCAAGCGAATAATTTCTCCAGAGTAATTTTTCTCTCAAAGTTGAATTCTTCTCCTCCTTTCCACAACTTGGATATGTCCCATTTATATCATTCAAATGGAACTGAAGGGCCAAGTCAGAATGTTTCCAGTATATGGAAGGTCAAGGATCATGGATCTCATGACATGACATGGAAACCCGAGACCATTTTTTAATTTTGGGCACAAAACCTGATGTATGCGGGTTGTAATTGTGAAACCTAAGTATACTCATGATGTATAGTTGTTAGGGTGCGTATAAGTGGAAAAATACAATTTTTAGCTTTTGGAGATGCAAAAAGGGACTTCAAGTCTGCATAGGGAAATGGAAAAGTCCTTATGAGAAAGTTTTCATGGGGTGAGGCAAACATTGCTATAACAGATGCCCCCTAATGTGTGAGGTCAGAGGAGTATATTCGATGGACGAAATATATTATAATTCCCAGAAGTGGAGTAATGGAGACCCAACTGCACGAACTAATTGCTCATAAGAATATTACATTCCAAAATGACTTTGTGCACATGGCTACCAATTTGAATTACACTACAGATCCATGTGGAAATATACCAAACAATTGTTCATAGCCATGAATAGGAAATAAAAAAGTAGATACATGCCATAGGTTGTCATAGTCACGAACAAGGCCGAGTGAAAACCAGTCTAAAAATCAATCTGAACATATCTGTATACAATGGAGTACAATCTGATATCCCATGATCACTGAAGTCATACATGTACTAGTCCAATGAATGATAGCAACAACTCAGAAAATATGCAACTATGAAATGATGTCTTCAAGTCTTCTATACGATCCACCAAAGGTGCAATTCTACATCATGTGAATAAAGGAGTTGAGGTTGAACAAAATGAGACTTTATTTGATTACTGGTCACTAAGGTATATCGTTAATAAACGCGATATGGCCTACCGATAATGAAAGTAGGTATAAAGGCACCAAGTACATTCTTACAAGTGTGAATAAAGGTGTTGAGGTTGAACACTTGAATAATCCATTGATAATGATACATTGATGTATTCCCAACTATTTATGGCGAGAGAACATACCACTAATGACTGCAAGCCTCTAGGTACTCATAAGACTCTAGGTCTTGTTTCTAGAATAGATGGTTTGAAGTTGATGGAAGGAGACCCACTGAAAGGAGAGAACTAAGGCATCTCTCATCATTCAGCATGAGGTACAAAGCATGATATTGATGATTTCGATGAACTCGTACAAAGAACATGTTCATGAACCAATGGCCCTATGCGTCTTTCGCATGCACCAGATGCAAGAACTTCACGAAAAAGACCATATGAATAGTAGCCAATAAGGAAAATTGTCAACAAAAGCGAGGAAACCACCAATAAGGCTAATGGAATCGAAGACACTACATGAATCCTAATGTGTAAATAGATTTCTTGTTGTTGAACACAAGGGAAACCCCCCATTTGACGATCAATGAAGAGATGTCAACTATTGAGTTCAAGGTTACCTATCCATAAGGAAAGTAGGACCAGGGTGCACGGTAGGACTACAACTTCATGTAACTCCGAGACACACTGAGGGTATGGCCAATATGAAAAATTGAGAGTTCTGAGAAATGGATGACACAGGGTGATAGACATCCTTTGAACAAGAGCATGAGACATATGGATGACTCGGGCAACATAGACTCAATGATGAAACTTTGTGATGCATGAGGCACCAATCAAACTCTCCTTACAGACTGGAAAAGTAACCAGTAGAGGGATTAAACTTTAAGTAATGAGATCAGCTTCCTAAGGTCATGATAAACCCAAAATTTTGATGATAAGTGGACTCAAAAATTTGTGTTCTGTTCAAAGGCGACACGACTGCTGCCAACATAAGATAATACTCTTTTTCTGCCTGTTTTTTTTTTTTTCATAGTCAAATGAATGTTATGATACAAAGGAGGAAACGAGTGTTGCAAGTAAGAAACTAGTTCCAAAATTGGAACATACCTATGTTCAATGAAAGGAGTTGCATGCAGGATATGGACACTCGAGGGAATGTTTCCTCTTGGGTTAAAGGGTGTAAACAAGACACTACTTGGTTGATGATGTAAAATGCTGAGGTGATAGGAATATAATGTGAAAGAAAGAACTGACAATAGGCTCAATACTGCAATCAAGAGAATGAGATGCAATTACAATTTAACACCAAATAATGTCCTTTTTCATAAATTTAGTCTACTTGTTCTGAAAAAGGGTTAAACTTACACCCAGTAGACATCCTTTCAAATCCAATTTACAAGTGTGAAAGAAACAAGTTCACTCGACCATCTTTTCACTTTTTGAGAGAGACGGAAAAGAGATTAAACTAGACTCATTGATGTTGTTATAAGAATCATATCATTGGGGAGGCTAGGGCTCCCATGCAGGACTTCTATAAAAGGTCAACAACTTATGAACAACTGACACAAGCTTGGGAAAACCCAAAGCTTTCCAAGTAGAGGAGAATAAAATACTTGCAGAGGATACCTTCTCTATGATATATCAAAGAATGTAACTTATCTAGAAGGTTGTATATGAAGGAATTTGATACCCCACAAGACCATCCCAGTCAAAGGAAACCTCCCTAGGACTTGGAAGGAGCATACTCAGAGAGAGTAGAACACTCTCTTGTTCAAAAGGTACAAGACTAGAAATTTTAATTACATGGTCAAAAGATGCACCACTCCTCAAAACAGAAGTGGTATCAGCTAAAGATTGCATTGGCTTGAATGTTGTGTTAACCAAAGAAGAATTAGAATGTTGGGAAACCAAAGACGATACCGAACCCAAAGGACTATCAGGTAAGGACTGCACTTCAGGTTCCACATTAGTATCATGGCACTGACGAGTAAGGTGATTCCCTTTGCAAATCTTACAAATCAACTTGGGCTTAAATACTATACGTCGAGGCTTCTCAATCATATGAATTCCCCCAACATGACTTACAGTGGTTGGTGACATGCTCTCATCATGACTTGCAGAGTCTAGTGGCTCATCTCCAACATGATTTATAGAGGCTGGTGATGTATGCACAATGTGAATAATAGTGACTAGAGTTGTGCCCCCGACTTGAATCGCAGCGATTGGTTGTGAAATTTGAGACCAAGGTTCCTGGAAAGACTGGGTTTGAGAAATCACAGGCTAGTAAGGGTTTTGGTCTACACATTGGCCCTACCCGACAGGGTAGTATCCTTCTCCAAGCTAATTCATAAAGGGTTGTAAAGGAATCATCACCGAGGAAGGCGTTTGGGAAGAGAAAATGTCATGAAGAGGGTTACTCGGGTGAGGATATATGTTTCCCCTAGACAAATGGACTCTATCAAGGGGGTAGCCCGTACTTTAAAATTGACTCCCTCTGTATGAAATACCAGAGGATAGACGGAGGTCCGCCATGGGAAAAGCATTCGTAGGAACTGACATAGGGGAAGAAGGATATATGGACGGAGTGTAATAAGTGGAATAACCACCCATTTGAGAACTTGCTCCTGGAAAAGTGAATGTAGGATTGGATCCATGGGAAGGAATATTCCAACCTCCCACTGTTAGAGTCGATTGATGGATATGACTCCCATCAAATGAAAAGGGATAATATGGAGGCGTCATGCCCCCGGACCCAAAACTAGGATTCACATAAGGCGACAAGATAGAGGATGGAAAGTGCAAAGAAATTTTTGACATACTAAGAGAGAGATGATTAGAGACCAAAGGCATTGACTAAGTATCGTGATTCAACATACCACTCAGAAATACAAAGGGATTCGTTGCCATGGAATGAGAAAATACCACGGGTTGGGTAGCGCTAACTGAGGGAGTCATGGAGCCTCCACTATCCATAATAATGAAGAATCATGACACAATACAAAATCCTAAGGCCAACTAATAATCAGAAAGCACACCAAAATAAGAAAAAGGCCAATATGCACACAAACAGGATAAAGTGGCTGAAAGGGGCCTCCCTCCCTAAAGTAGGTATGTCTGTTAAGCCCTAATATTGGCTCATTACCACTTAATTGGGGCATATTAGATTAGTAATGTTATTTTCTTTATGTCGGATTTAGGCCATTAGTTGTGATTTAGATTAGTAATGTTATTTTATTTATGTCGGCTTTAGGCCATTAAAACCTCCTAGTCTCCTATATATACCAAGGAGAC
>ML791743.1:355641-367455 GCA_009831015.1 Picea engelmannii | reverse complement strand
GCCATTAAAACCTCCTAGTCTCCTATATATACCAAGGAGACATTTTCATTTTGAATCATCTTGTACTTGAACATTTAAGTGGGGTAAAAGGAGGTTTCCCCCTCGAAGAGGCTTATTATCTGATATTATCTCTTTTTCAGGGCGTTGAGTACTTTTCTTGAGGTTTTTCTATGCTATATTGATGTTTGGTTCTTAACAATGTCTCACCCAAGAGGGGCCTGAGACTCCTTGCAAAATATCGAAGGTATCAGAACCAGTTATAAGGGCCCTCGTGGGCTTAACAACTAGCTGGTCAGATCCCCCCGGAGAGGTAATCCTCCATAAAGGTTGTGTGTTGTCCGACCCTTATTTGACCCAGGGTACCTACAAAATAACCCTTGCAAGTAACCTATGTGGCTACCTATGTCAAGCAACTAAATCACCATGGTATAACCAATGCACATGAGAACAGTTGTAAGTCAGGTCTACCATATGGGCAGGGTAACAAAGCCCAAAATATTGAAAGCACCGCCTCTCACAGAGGTAAAGGTACTAGAAATACCCCTATATATGAATAGATCCCCAGAAATATCTCTGACGCTAAGAAGGTATTGGAGGGATATCTCCTCAACCAACTTCGTGTGACCTCATTCTTAACTCTTGTGTGAGAGGAGCCTCCTGAAGTCACCAATTATACAATGGATTTCACCACTCCCTTAGTTAGACACATATGTTGAGTTTAATATCCTTAAAGAAGTTTACTCACAAAATCCTATTCCAAGGCTCTAAATCTTAAGCTAGTTTGTGCACCTTGAAAAATAAAATCGTTTCTAATCAATTTTAAATTTATCAATGCTACTTTTAGTGGCTTTGCTTACCCAAAAGGTGTGGTCCTAAAACTAATGATGTTATGACTCAACAAGTAAAATAAATGAATATGAATATAATGCAAAGTCCTAACTTCAATTCCCAATAAATGATAAACTTTTAAAAATGCAACTTTCAATCCAATTCTGTAATTTCAAATAAGATGCAATCTTTCCATACATGTACTAAGATCAATGATAAGAACCCAAAAGATCAAATTCCAACAATGCAAAATGTATGTTTTTGTATTTTCAATATAAAAGAATGAAAATGCAAGGACTGAAAAACAACTTGATATAAAGACTCTACTATATGTAAATAGAGACAAACCAAGTAGAATATAAAGAAGCAAACACCCAACCCAGAATGCAAGGACAATCAATGAAAAGGATAATGAGAAAGAAAAACCACCCGAAAATTCAACCAAAGAATGGTTTCCTATCACTCTGCAGGCACTTAACAGTCATAATAGAGACCTAAGAAGACCCATCAACCATCAAAACTTACCCAACAAACATTAAACTCAACAATCAAGAAAAAAATGTTGATGTACATGTCTGTTTAAGAGAAACTAGCGTATATATTCTTCCTACAGAACAAAAGCTCACGTATGTACGCGACTGCCAAGGAAAAAACCGTGTATATGTATTGAAACACTGTCAAGTTAAGGATAAGGTCAAGTAACTCAGACCCAAAATGAAAAGAGGTTTTCAAGCAATCAGAAGATAAGAAACTCAAGATAAACGAGAGCAATCAAAGGAGAAAAACACTCCAAACCTCGAAAATAAGATTCTTTCCCCAGTATGGTCACCAATTCTATTACGAGGAAAATCACTCTATGGCAAGTGGTAAACCACAATAGACAGAAATGACTGCAGAAATCAACTATAATCTCAAGTATGCTATATAAACGAATATGCTAACAAGACAAGATAAATAGCCTACCTCGTCCAGACGTTCGATGAAGTCAATCGTTGAGCACTCGAATCAAAGAAATACACCTGCAACTTGTTCTCAACAACCAAGATACGCAAGCATAGGGTGATAATATATAAATTTAACACATATAATAGCATAGTCCATCAATATTCTTAACAAATACGCCCATGGAATAAAAATTCAAATATTTGAAAGACATTAATTGGATGAGAAAATGGTATTTCTATTAAAATGTAATCAACAAAAGTGTATAAATGACAAACTTTCATGTTGTCACGTTCAGTACTGAGAAACTAAGTCTCTTCCAACTGGGCCTCCACCATTTCAATCTTCTACCAAAGGACAACTCATATCAGAGAGACAAAGAGGTTCTCCATCAAATAGAGAAGAGTTTGTGGGCTAAACAATGTGTTCAGACTTGAAAGGACAAAGGGATGTAGACTCAATATCAAGTGAATAATTTCTCCAGAGTAAATTTGCTCTCAAAGTTGAATTATTCTCCTCCTCTCCACAACTTGGATATGGCCTATTTATAGCCTTCAAATGGAATTGAAGGGCCGATTCAAAACATTTCCAGTATATGGAAGGTCAAGGATCATGGATCTCGTGACTGACATGGAAACCCGACACCATTTTTTAATTTTGGGCACAAAACCTAATGTACGCAGGTTGTAATGGTGAAACCTGCGTATACACATGTTGTATAGCTGTTAGGGTGTGTATATGTGGAAAAATACAATTTTTAGCTCTGGGAATTGCAAAAAGGGACTTCAAGTCTGCATAGGGAAATGGAAAAGGCCTTCTGAGTAAGTTTGCATGGAGTGAGACAAATCTTGCTATAACATAAGCCTTATGAATTGGATGATTTCATAGATTCAAGAGAAATGTTGTCATATTGTAAAACTTTATCTATTCCTGAGTACTTTTTGAATCCATGCTTGATAAATGTTAGAGCCATTAATAGTTTTAGAATCCAAATAAATAAAATGGAAAATAATTTCCTATTACAATTAGAAGATTAACCACCTATGTGAATCTTTGTGAATTTAATTCTTCATTGAACATCCTCTTAGTAAAATATTTCTTAAGAGATCACATCCCAATCACTTTTGATAAAGGTACAATCAAGTTTAGGGTCCAAGGTTCATTTCCTATTACAATTAGAAGATTAACCACCTATGTGAATCTTTGTGAATTTGATTCTTCATTGAACATCCTCTTAGTAAAATATTTCTTAAGAGATCACATCCCAATCACTTTTGATAAAGGTACAATCAAGTTTAGGGTCCAAGGTTCATTAATCCAAATACTCTATATTAATGATTTTGAAGTAAGGATCTAGTCTTTCCCAAATAATGAATATCTCTATTATTATTGATCATGTCTTAAAAATAAAAAAAGAATTTGTAAAAAATATTAAATAAAAAGGAGATTTATCATAAACTATAATAAATAAAATAAAATTTAATTGTTGTAATGATCGAATTGATGTTTTTTGTCAAGAAATGAGTATTTTGTAGATCTTCCTTATGAAAACAATTATAAATGTGTTTCTTAGAAATTTATTGCACCTCTAATATCTCCAAAAAAAAACAAGATATATGAAAAAAAAAAAAAAATTACAGATTTACTTGGAAAAGTTTTGATAGAGAAAAGCATGACTCCCTGAGTTAATCTTGCATTTTATGTGAATAAATATTCAAAATAGAAAATATACATTGGAATTGATTCCTATCTATTATCCCTAACCAAATAAGGAAAACATTCTAGCCAAAGTTAAAGGATGTACTGTATTCTCAAAGTTTGACCTAAAGTTAGGATTTTGGAAAATATGCATAAATCCAAAAGATATATTTAAAACTAGTTTGGTTGTTACTCATGGATAGTTCCAATGGAAGGTTATGCCATTTGGACGTTTGGATTGAAAAATGCACTTTTTGATTTTCAAAAAATAATCAAAAATATTTTTGTGGATCTTCCATTTCTATATATATTTTCGAAAAATAATGAAGGATATTTTTTGGATCTTCCATTTCTATATATAGATATGTTCCAAAGATTTAAAAAAACATTGAAACAATTTAGATATTTTTGTGGATCTTCCATTTCTATATATATTTTCGAAAAATAATGAAGGATATTTTTTGGATCTTCCATTTCTATATATAGATATGTTCCAAAGATTTAAAAAAACATTGAAACAATTTAGAGCAATTTTATTAGAAATTTTATGATCATGGTTTGATACTATTTCTTAAATAGGAGATAGATAAAACAATGATTGAGTTCTTAGGATTGTATGGAGGAGAATGACAAATTTTGTTACAACAACATGTGTTATTAAATCACTAGTCTTTCCATGATGTCATTATGAATAATATCCAACTGCAAAGATTTCTCATCTCTTTGAATTATATTAGAAACTTTTATCCAGGTCAAGCCAAGGTCACTGTTATTGACAATGAGAGTAAACATAGATGAAGATATATATCACCTCACGTTTACTTCTTTCGCATGCTTTCTTCATTTTTCACCTTTATCCCATCAACATTTGAACTTCAAATCCGAATGATCACTCAGCAAAGGAAAAGTGGAGATCACGCATCCTTCTGCTACTGGTTGATGCAGAACAACTCCTTCAGGATGTTTGTTCTTCAACCAAATTCTTTTTTTTTTCTTTTTTTAAATGGAAAAATATTTTTAAAATTTATGGGTCGAAAAGTTGAATTGAATTTCTTATAATGATTATGAGTAGAGTGTCCACTCTAAACATTTAACATTTCTAAAATCATATATATAATATTTATCAAAAACCATATAAAATTTTCTAAAACCATTTACACAATGCTTATCCAAATCCAAAAACACAGTGTACAAGTTGAAATGAATCTGTTCTACATGTCTCATCAACGTCTCAAAGTCTATGCGTGGGAATGTTTGGCCACCTTCCCAGTGACGTATCTGTCAAGTCAAGCTGTTGCACACGAGTTTGACTTTGTGTGTCGATTATTTAGTGTGAACAGATTTCATTTCTGCATGTAAAACGTTTTGGTCGAGTCGACTGTGCTCCAGAATTGAAATTCAATAAATGTTGTTATCGAGCACCTATCACCGAGAACAAAGTCCGTGAAGTTTAAGTAATCTTACAAAAATTATACCAATATAGCGATAAAAGAAAGTGTTTGGTGCATATTAGGTTTTTTTTTTTTTCATTTTATTTTGATTTTGAGATGAGTTAATCTCGCAATTTAGTCAGACATAATTTTTCAATTTTTTTTTTTTTTAATTTCATAAGAAAAAAGACTTTAATATAAATAATCTGTTACAATACTTTCAAAAGTTCAGATCTCTCAATTATTTGATGCTGCCATATAGTTAAAGATTACATAATATCATATCAAACCTAAAGAGCTAAGAAGCTCTATAAATATAGTCTCCAAAAATATTATATCTTCTTTATACAGTTTAAAAATAATAGTATCGTTTTCCAAGCATCTGTATAGCTAAGCGATGTCTAATCTGTCAAAAAGATCTACATGTCCTTCATTTACTGTTGTATAATATAAACCATCTCCCTCAAGAGATAAAGTTGCTTTTGAAAGTTGATAAGCTTTCATGTTGAATCCTTTGTATATATGTTGAGCTTTTTGTGCAAATTTCCTACTGAGATCTCTAATATTTTTCATCCAGGGCTGCAAATAGACCACTTGAACTGCAACCTTGTTACATTTTTTATAATGAGCAAAGAATAATATACACCACAATGCTAGTAGTTCAGCTTTGGTGTTAGTACCACTGCCACAATTCATTTTGATTCTAAAAGTACCCAACACTGGACATTTTAATATAGCTCCTGCTCCACATATCTCACCCCTTTCTTGTGAAGCACCATAAAAAAAAACCACAGCCATGTCCCAAAGAAGTAAAGGTGGTGTATCAATCCTCCTATCCTTAGTGGCATGTCCTACTTATATTTCTCCTAGATCCTGTAGAATACTAGTACAAAATTTGTCCCTATTCAAGGCACTATCTTCAAAGATAGCAAGATTTCTATGTTTCCAAATCTCCCAACAGATAAGACATGGAATTTCTAGTTTTTCTCCCCTCCTTTTTTTCCAATTAAGAATGAAATAACTAAACTGTCATTCTTCCCAAAATGCAACGTTCCTGACTTGGCTAGTCTAGGAAACACTTCTAATGTGTGTGTAGGATCAATGGTCTACAACATATAAATGATCATACAAATAATAAACGCGACAAAGGAATGCAAATTTTGTATTATGATATCTCTGTGGATTACAAAATGGCCGAATGCGGTTGAATAAACTGACAATACTCGACAAGATCAACATACAAAGGATCTTAGCCAGAATACAGATAAGCAACTAAAATATAATACTCGGAATATGGGAGCACTGCAGAATCAATGGATGCGCTGGGACTATGGTAGCTTTGATGGTAACTGTTGGAAGTCTGGAAAGTTCTCCTTGGGAGCTATACTTCTCGGAATGGCCTGGAAACTGTCTCAAATGATGCACCCTGATCTATTCCTCAGTACTGGTATCTGTCGGACCCCTCTGCTGATGAATCTGGACCCTGGATGGACGCCCCTAGGGGAATGCACCCCTCTTCTTCTGGAAAAATGCATCCTAGTGATTCCACTGTCGGAATCAGACGAGATATGTCTCAAAACGAACATCTTGGTCTACTGGGAAATGGGTCGGAAGGGTTTCCCTGAATTTGGTCTGATGCTCGCTCTGGAACCCTAAATGTGCCCGCCAAAAGTGTCACACGTCCAAGTCTGGAAAATGCGTCCCAGTTGATTCACCCGCCAGAATATGATGAGGAACCAAGAAAAATATTCACCTTTCCCTCCTCTCAAATTGGTCAGAGGGAAATCTCAGAATTCTCCCTGGATGGGATAACTCGACTAAAAACCCTCTTAGAAGCTACACCCTTACTCTGGATGAATGCGCCCTTGCTATTGAAAACTGTGTAACTGCTGCTGAAGAATGATGGAAGACCTGAATGATCTTCCCGGTGACTAGGGTGTGTCTCTCAACACTGAAATCAACCAACTGGTGTCTTCCTCCTAGAATCCACTGAACTATCTCTTCTGAGATACACCTCTTCTCCTCAATGACAAGTCATAATCTGCATAATAATGAATTAGGTCACTAACCCTTCCTTTATAGATTTCCAAAACCCTAAATCATGCTGAAACCCTAATTCACTGTTGACTTCCAAAACCCTAAATCACTGTTGAAAACCTAATTCATTGTTGACTGCTATTTTTAGCTCATAATGACTTAAAAGTGCTTTTAACCCTTTTTAGCTCAATGTCACTTTCTGAATATAACACCTGTGACTGGAGTGACCTTTAGTAACCCTGTTTACCCCTCTTTGTCCATGACTATAGTCTAACAGGGAAGTTTAGACCATTGAGCCTCCTCTTTGGAGCTCCTATTTGGAAAGGGACATTACAGTCCTCCCTTCCCGAAATTGTTTTTTCTCAAGCAATACCAGTCCAGGATGATGCAACACCTGCTCGCTCTCCCAATTAGTGTCCTCTACTGGAAGCCGTCTCCATCTGATTAAACACTCTTTGATGACCCTTATCCTTAGTTTCCACTCTCGAAACTCCAAAACCTCCTCCGGAACTAACTCCAACTATCCCTCCTCATCCAATGGGGGAATCTCCTCTGATGTGCTAATGAATTGTCCCACTTCCTTTTTGAGGCAAGACACATGGAACACGTTATGAATCTTGCTCTCCTCTGGAAGCTCTAGCTCATAAGAAACCTCGCCTACTCGACACATGATCCTGTAAGGACCATAAAATCTGGGCTTGAGCTTCTCGGCCCCACTCTTCTTCAGAGATGACTGTCTATAGGGTTGGAGTCTCAATAAAACCAAATTTCCAACCTCAAATCTTCACTCTATCTTGTTCCTGTCCGCACTTATCTTCTGTCAGTTTTGCGTCGTATGCAGGTTCTCTTTCAACAAATTGAGAATCTCCTAGCTCTCTATGATCCAATCCTTGGCCTTGGGAGCTCTGCTCTCTCCAAATACCAAGTCTACCAAAGTGGGAGCATCATATCCGTACAATGCTCGGAAGGGTGTCATACCAATGGACACGTGGAAGGTAGAGTTGTAGCAATGTTCTCCTAAATGTAACCACTTTACCCACGTTCTCTGCTGTCCTCCTACATAGTTCCTCAAATACCCTTCAACCCACTTGTTGACAATCTCGATCTTCCCATCTGTCTGAGGGTGATAGCTAGTGCTAGGTGTCAACTCTGTCCCCACCAAATGAAACAATTCTCTCCAAAATGTCTCTATGAACTGACTGTCCCTGTCACCGATGATGTTCTTCGGTAACCCACGAAGTCTGAAGACCTCCCTAAAGAAAATATTGGCTACCTGAACTGCATTGTACTCTATCGGTATGGCATAGAAGTGAGAAAACTTGGTCAATCTATTGACCACTACATAGATACAGTCCTTACCCTGGACCTTGGGTAGAACTTTGTTGAAGTCTATAGATATACTCTCCCATTTCTTCTCTGGAATGGGGAGTGGCTGAAGTATCCCTGTTGGAAGAGCATGTTTTGACTTGTTTTGTTGGAAAGTCACACACTCACTGATGTGTCTCATAATGTCCTATTTGAGGCCCTTCCATGAGAACCTCTCTCTGATCGATAGGTTTTGAAAAACCCCTGATGGCCTGCTAAAGGTGAATCATGAACTACGATGAGGATCTTCTTCTTGAGCCTTGAATCTGGCACCAAGTAGAATCTATCCTTGTAAAATATGACATTGTCAATGAACCTATACCATTCATCCTGTATCTTCCCATCCATCACCTCACAAGCGAACTTGTTCTTGGAATATTCTACTAACAAGTGGGATTTCCAATCTGCTGAAATCTCCATCAAAGAACATGCCGCAGGCCTCCTCGATAGTGCATCGACCACAATGTTCTTTTTCCCCTTGACATACTCTATGTCAAAGTTGAATTCCTGTACCTTCGTCACCCATTTATGTTGGCGCTCATTGAGGTCCTTCTGCTCAAGGAAATACTTCAAACTATTGTGATCGGTCTTGACCACGAATTTGTTTCCCACCAAATATTGTCTGAACTTGGTTAAGGCATGCATGATTTCCAACATTTCCTTGTCATAAATGGAGTACAAACTCTTAGGTTGACTAATCTTCCGGATCTCAAATACAATGAGGTATCCTCCCTGCATCAAAATGACACCAATCCCTTTGTTGGATGCATCACACTCTAGTAAAAATGGAAACGTGATGTCTGGTAGTGCCAACACTGGACAAGTTCCCATGACTTCCTTCATGTGACCAAAGTCTTCTTGTGATTTCTCGGTCAATATGAAGGCCCCATGCTTGGTAAGATCTGTCAGGGGTGCTCCAATATGAGAAAAACCCCAGACAAACTGCCTGTAATAGTTGCACAGCCCGAAGAATCTCCTCAATTCTGTCACGATCCTGGGTGTTGGCCAATCCAGAATGGCCATGATCTTCTCTTGGTGCACATGTACCCCCTGTGTACTGATGATGTGGCCTAAGTAAAGCAACTCTTTCATACCGAAATCTCACTTGGACTCTTTGGCATATAATGACTGTGCCTCCATGATGCTCAATACCTCATCCAAGTGCCTCATATGCTCTTTCCATGAATGGCTATAGATCAAGATGTTGTCGAAGAAAACCAAGATTGATTTCCTTAACTGATCCCTGAATATATGGTTCATGCAAGATTGGAATGTAGCGGGTGCATTGGTTAGCCCAAATGACATAAACAGGAACTCAAAGTGTCCAAAATGACATTGAAATGTCGTCTTCTCTATGTCCTGCTCTCGGATGCTAATCTGATGATATCCAAAGCGTAGATTAATTTTTGAGAAGAAAACTACCCCATGCAGTTCATCCATCAACTCATTAATGCGTGGGATAGGGTATCGGTTCTTGATGGTTTTCTTGTTCAAGGCTCAGTAATCAATGCACATCCTCATGGTGCCATCCTTCTTCAGAACTAAGACAACTGAAGAAGCAAATGGGTTGTTGCTCGGTTTGATGTGTCCCATCACCAACAATTCCTTGATTGCCTTCTCTATCTCATCCTTGAACCTCCTAGGATGACGATAGGGGTGTGATCATATGTTTTCCCCCCTCCTCCAACTCAATGGTGTACTCAAACCCCCTGTCAGGTGGTCTCCCTAGTGGAATTGCCTCAAAGACCTGTTGATGTTGTCCCAATAAATTCTTGATCTCTGTATGGTACTGTTGTTGACCTTTTGAATCCTTCTGAGTAGTGATCAAGCATTCTGCGGAATATGATACCTCCCCATGTCTAAATATCCTATCCATCCTCTTGGCTGAAACTATCATGGGTGCTCGTGTTGACATACCTCTTAGAACAACCTTCTTCCCATCCTGATATCTGAATCCCATTTTCAAGGTTTGGTAGTTGGTAGTGATTTTTCCAAGGTAATCATCCATTGAACTCCTAACACCACATCTGTGTCTGATAGGTCAACCACATAAAATGTGTCTCTAATTGTGTAGTTTCCTAACTTCATCTCTAGGTTTGGAACTCTGTCTAGACACTCCACTATGTGGCCATCTACTACCGCAACATCAAACTCCTCAAACTCCTTTGTCTAAAGTGCCCATCTCGATACTAGTGAAACGTTGATGAAGTTGTGGGTGGCCCCACCATATATTAGGGCGATTTCCTGTTGCCCTTGAATAATTCCTATGATATAGAGGGTATCATACCTGGGAACACCAGAATGGGTCGCTATGACTCCTCCCTTTGCTAGTTTCCTCCTATTAGCCTGCTCTGGCGGTTGTGGGACTACTGGAGGATGGGCTCCTACCGATGTCGGTGGTCTACGGGGAGGCTTATCCTCTGCTGGTGCGAACTCCTCCTCTGAACTAGTGGATCCACTGTCCTTTTCCTCCTCCTCACTATCCACGCTGTCTATTGCTACCTCAATATAATGAATCTCTCCCTTGCCCATGCATCTATGGCCTGGGACCCAAGGATCTTTGCAGCTGAAGAAAATCTTCTTCCTCATAAGCTCTCACCTAGTCTCATCATCCAACTTCTCCTTGCCCTTCCATTCTCTCTGGAATGGCTTCCTGTCTTGATCCCTCTGGGGCACAAATGGTTTGGAAAAATTTTTAGTCTTTCGCACTGAGTCTGCCAGATCTCGAGTGCGAAGGATGGCATCCTGCAAAGTGGGAGGCATGTATGCCTTCACCCATCCTCTCAAAGGCTATGTGAGTCCTTCTGTGAATAGAATGATCAGCCCGGGCTCTGATATATCTGTCACTACCATGGCTACCCGCTGAAACTCTGTGATGAATGCCTCTATTGTGCCAATTTGTCTCAACTAGGCTAGATCCTTGAAGTGTATCTCGGGATCCTTCCTGTCAAACCTGTCCATGATCCTATATATAAAATCCCTATAGGAGGTGATGCGACTATGATCCAATGTGACCAGTCCATGATACCACCACTTGTGTTCCTCACCCTCCAAGTGTAAGGTCGCAAAACTGATGGCCTCTATCTCGGTCATCTAGTTGATCTTGTAATACATGTCTAGATTCTGTACCCAAGCTTTGGCGGTGTATTTGGATGATTCGTCGAAAGAAGGGATGGTGAGTTTCCCAACTTTTCGGATGAAATCGAGGTTATGCCCCTGTTGTTGTTGTGGTCCTCCCCTCTGCAAATCTCTGAGGAGGTTCCTGAGTCTGAGTCCACAATACTCAACTAAGTTCATGTCTTGATGGAAGTCATGACCCAATGCTGTGTACTCCCTCCTATACTCTGCAATGTCATCTGCATGAGTGGGTGGCCTCTGTGCTATCGGTGGCGGTGTTATTACCGGGGGTGCCCTCTAGAAACTGGGAAACAAGGGTCTAGGAATCCTACTCCAAGAGGTGTATGTGAGAGAGGGTGAATGGGGTCTACTACCTACTCTTGAGTTCCCCTGTGTT
>ML791743.1:296927-338115 GCA_009831015.1 Picea engelmannii | reverse complement strand
ATTTAAGAGCTTTGAAGTTTTGAAAAGGATATTTAGAAAAGTTTCATTGATAGTTGATTATTTTCATTGTTTTAAAAGGAAATTGAGAAATTACATATACATTGTAGTGTTTGCATTGGAATTGGAAATCGTCTTCTCTCTCCTCTAGTCACTCATATCTATCTCATAGCATCCTCTTAGCCTCGCGCTCAACCTCACGCTTTTCCCTTCTCTTTGCTTCTCTGTGTGCCTCTTCCTCTTCCTCTAAACTAGGAGGAAAAGGGGGAAAATCAAGCCTATGCCTTCTTTCCTTATGCCTGATGTAAGTGAAATATTCATCACCTACGTGTTCACGACCCTCTTCATCTTCTATTGCACTCATTGTCTTTAGTCACAGGCTGGCAAGACTAAAGCTCTGATACCACTGTAATGTTCCTGACTTGGCTAGTCTAGGAAACACTGGTAATGTGTGTGTAGGATCAATGGTCTACAACATATAAATGATCATACAAATAATAAACGTGACAAAGTACTGCAAATTTTGTATTATGATATCTCTGTGGATTACAAAATGGTTGAATGCGGCTGAATAAACTGACAATACTCGACTAGATCAACAGACAAAGGATCTTAGCCGGAATACAAATAAGAAACTAAAAGATAATACCCAGAATATGGGAGCACTGCGGAATCAATGGATGCGTTGGGACTATGGCAACTTTGACGGTAACTGCTGGAAGTCTGGAAAGTTCACCCTGGGAGCTATACTTCTCGGAATGGCCTAGAAACTATCCCAAATGATGCACCCTGCTATAGTCCTCAGTACTGGTATCTGTTGGACCCCTCTGCTGATGAATCTAGATCCTGGATGGACACCCCTGGGGGAATGTGTCCCTCTTCTTTTGGAAAAATGCGTCCTAGTGATTCCACCATCGGAATTAGATGAGATATGTCTCAAAATGACCATCTTGGTCTACTGGGAAATGGATCAGAAGGGTTTCCCTGAATCTAGTCTGATGCTCGCTTTGGAACCCCAAATGTGCCCACCAAAAGTGTCGCACATCCAAGTCTAGAAAATGCGTCCCAGTTGATTCCTCCATCAGAATCTGATGAGGAACGAGGAAAAATATGCGCCTTGTTGTCCTCTCAAATGGGTCGGAGGGAAATCTCGAAATTCTCCCTGGATGGGATAAGTCAACTAAAAACCCTCTTAAAAGATGCACCCTCACTCTGGATGAATGCTCCCTTACTGCTGAACATTGTGTAACTATTGTTGAAGAATGATGGAAGACCTGAATGATCTTCCCAGTGACTAGGGTGTGTCTCTCAACACCGAAATCATCCAACTGGTGTCTTCCTTCTGGAATCCATCGAACTATCTCTCCTGAGATGTGCCTCTTCTCATCAATGAGAAGTCATAATCTGCATAATAATGAATTAGGTCATTGACCCTTCCTTTATAGCTTTCCAAAACCCTAATCATGCTGAAACCCTAATGCATTGTTGACTTCCAAAACCCTAAATCACTATTGAAAACCTAATTCACCGTTGACTGTTATTCTATCTCATAATGACTTAAAAGCGCTTTTAACCCTTTTTAGCTCAATGTCACTTTTCAAATATAACACTTGTGACTGGAGTGACCTTTAGTAACCTTGTTTACCCCTCTTTGGCCCTGGCTATAATCTAACGGGACAGTTTAGACCATTAAGCCTCCTCTCTGGAGATCCTATTTGGAAAGGGACATTACACGGACACCATCCAACTTTAATTCCTTAAGCATTAAATACCAAATATCTTTAGTAAAGTTACAATCCACAAATAAGTGATGCACACTCTCCTTACAATTCCCACAGAGAATACATCTGCTAGGGCCATGGAATCCTCTTTAAACTAAGTTTTCCCAAGTGAGAATTTTTTGTTCTAACAGTAGCCACATAAATAATTTAACTTTTAATGGCATCTGCCATTGTCAGAGATCATTATACCAGAAAACAGGTTCAGTCTTTACATCCTCCAGCATTTGAACTTCATAGGATTTCTTTGCACTTACTTGACCACTTTTGGTATCCCGGGACCACATTAATAAGTCTTTTTCATTATTTAGTTCAATAACCAAGCTGACTAAACCTTTAACATAGTTATTCCATTCATCTTTTAAGTCTCCTTCCAATCCTAAAACCTTTCCCTTTACCCACCCTGTTTGTCTAGAATTTTCCAAATCCACAGTTCTTACTTGTGCCAGAAAATCTAATCCTAGATCCTTTAGTTTTAAAATAATATTCCTTGAGAGTTGATAAAATTTATGTGACCCAACCATGGGATCAATGCCAATTCTGACATCCCTTCCATCTCCTAGCTTCCATACCAACCAATCATTTAAAACATTTAAAGACAATGTGAGAGATCTCCAAATATTAGAGCCACCAGTCCACTTTCTTCTTCCATGCCTAAGCCATGCAACCACATAATTCTTCCTGAGATATTTATTAACAATTACCTCATGCCAAAGCCCAGGTACCATGAGGCACCTCCACAAAAATTGTGCTGCAAGAGATTTCCCAAAAGTAAAGATATTTTTTATATCCCACCCCTCTAACTTTTTAGGTTTAGCTATCTTATCCCAACTTATCAAATGTATCCCTTCTTTTTCCTTTTTTCCAGTCCACAAAAAAATGAACATTCTCCTTCTGATAATATTGAGTATACTTTTTGGAATCTTGGCCAGAGAGAGCCAATATACAGGTATACTTTCAAGTACAACTTTAACAAGTGTCACCCTTCTCCCTAAGCTTAACCATATTAGAATCCAATTAGAAATCTTTTTCTCAAACTTTCTCACCAACCAATACTAATCAACCTTATTATAACAATTGGGTTTAAGAAAACAACCAAGATACTTGAAACCTGCATCTACTGATTTTACATCATAAGGCAAATTCTCCTTCAATAAAGTTATATCCTCTATTGTCTAAACCACTTCAAGAAACATTGATTTCTGTGTACTAAAATCCATACTAGTTTCTTTATAGAACAGTTCTAAAAGATCCTTGTATAAATTCCACTCAACAAGATTGTCATTTCCAAACAGAATAATATCATCAACAAACATCAAATGAGTAATGTATAACCCTCTAGCCAAATGAATACCTTCTAAGTTCTTATCTCTAACTTGATCCTTTATAGCTTTGCTTAAGCCTTCCACAACAAGAAGAAAGAGTAAAGGGGATAATGGGCACCCTTGTCTTAATCTCCTTGAACTTTTAAAAAAGTCTAAAGGCTTGCCATTAATCAATACAACAAAGTTTGTAGACCCCATGATCCAATCAATTTCTTCTAAGATCATTCCCACCTGTAACATCACCCATCTTAGGAAACCCCAGTCAACTATGTCTTATGTCTTTATCATGTCTATTTTAAGTACCATAGCTTTGATATTTTTAACCTTAATACTATGCAAAGCTTCATGAACTATGCCAATAGCATCAGTGATTTGCCTGGCCTCTAGAAATCTAAATTGTTCCTTTGATATACCATAGGGTAGAGAAGTTTTAATTATGTTGGAAATAATTTTTGTAATGATTTTATACATCATGTTACAAAGAGATATGGGCCTATAATCCCCAAAATTTCTTGAATTATCACTCTTTGGAATCAAAGAAAGAAAATTTGCATTCAAATCTCCAAAAACCCTACCTTTCTTTCTTGATTCTTCAACAATCTCCACTAATTCATCACCCAGAATGTCAAAAAAATCCAGAAAAAACTCTACGGTCTAACCATCTAACCCAAGGATTTTTGAAGTTTTAAATCCTTTGAGTATTGACAAAACTTCTATTGTAGTTACAGGTAAGGTTAATCTTTGGCTATCTTCCTCTTTGAACATCCTATGATAATTCCTTAAGATTGCAAGTTGGTCAGTAATGACAAGGTTAGGGTGGGCCAAGAAAATATTTCGAAAGAATCCAACTGCTTCCTTTTGTAGATCTTGATTGCTAGTCATCACTGTCCCATCCTCCTTGGACAACTCCTATATAGTGTTTATCCGTTTCCTCGAGTTAGCATAGGCATGGAAAAATTTAGTATTTCTATTACCTAATGCTAGCCAATTCAATCAACTATTTTGCCTCTAGGTTTCCTCTTCTTGTCTCAATATAACCATTTTTCTTTGCTCTTTTGCAGCAATCAACTCTTTTTCTACCTCATTCTCAAATCCACCAAGATGATTTGAGTAACTTATATCTAATTCTGCCTCCAGCTTAACCAATTCCTCCTTTGCTTTTAGATTATTATTTTTTCCCAATTAATCATCAAGGTCTTGAGTAACTTTATCTTTTATACCAATGACTCCATAGGATTTAAGGTCTCTGTTCCCAACAATCCATCCCAATTGGACCTGACAAAATTTACAAATTTTGGCTCATCCAGCCAAATAGAATTAAACTTGAAGGGGAAACTAACCCCTCTATTATCTTTTTCCAAGTGTAGTATTATTGTCATATGATCAGAAATATTTAGATTACACACTACCGATCTGTATCTAAATCTTGTAGTCATAAGGTCCTCATAAATCAGAAATTGATCCAACCTCTTGGAAATATACTCCTGTCCTCTTCTACCATTTCTCCATGTAGATTGGAGTTTTAAGGGTTCAACATCCACCATCCCCTCATCTTGTAGCAACTTACTAAAGTATGGATGTAAAGAATCTACTCTAGCATGTTCACCCCACACCTTTGTAAATGAGGTAGTAAAGTTAAGATTTCCCCCTAGGATTAGATTTTGATCATTGAAAATACATTCATTCTTGATAGCCTCCCAAAAGACCTCTTTGTCAGAATATAGACCATAGCAGTTGATTACCTTCAAATTTCTGTCAAGGTCTTTTACACGTCCCTCCTACATTATCCCTGCAGGAATCAGGTAAGAAGAAAATCCATATTTCCTTAGATTCCATGCTGAGAACATCACACTAGAGAGACCTGTGGAGTCCACTCCACAAAAAAACCAGTGTGGTAGCAATTTAACAAAAAGATCCCTTGCTTTTTCCACCCCTACCATAGTTTCTTGTATAAGAAATACATCAGGTTTCACTAAGTCTAAGAGTATTTTTAGGGCTAAGTACTTGGAGCTTCCCCCCACTCCTCTCACATTTAAAGTGACCACAACCATTTTTTTACTCTTGCCAGGGGTTTTTGTGCTTTAAGCGCCCTCAGACCATCAACCACTGTGTAAAAATTAGACTCTCCAAGGTGCTTCTCGATCCCTAAACTCCTAGCACTTCTATTCTTCAAAGGAAATAAGTCCTTTTCAAGACCTCCACCTACTGCCCCTTTTGTAAATGAATCATTTCCCCCCGGACTGTTTGAAATGGGTTTCCAAGGGGTCATCTCTTTACTTTTCTTTCCCATTGTCTTTTTTAATAAATCCCCTCCATAAAAAATCAACAAAGGTGTTCTGGTGAGGATCTCTCTATAAGACGACACGTGATCGACAATAGCTTCTTCTACCTCAGATGTCACAATCAAGTGATCCCGTTCTCCACATATCTATTCTCCCGAAGCTATAATATCTCCCGAACACATGTGGTGACTCCCCTTCCCGTGCTCCACTACAATAGTAGATGGCCCAGCCTGATAAAATCTAGGGAAAAATGGACAATCCGATCTCTTAGGGACCCCTACAAGAGTTGAAAGCCCTACGTTCTTAGATAACAATGGTGCTTTCTCATGCTCCTTGACTTTCTATCATTCCCATGCTCATCCATTTTTTCTACGAGACCTAGATGTTGTCACTTGTCTAACACTATATGTTCTTTCTGCTAGAGTCTTTATTGGATTTCCTCTACAACATATTTAGACTCCAAAGTATCTCCTCATGGGATTTCATAATATTCTCAATATCTACCCTATAACTTTGTACTTATCTCTGCATGATTTTCATAGTTACAAGCTCTTTCCTTCCTCTCTTTCCATTAGACTCTGTCTCAACATTCCCCATGCTAACATGTATCCCTATGAATTCCACTTCATGAATGTAGGACCCTTGGGCAACTTCCATGGCTCTGGTTATCATACAAGAACCAAATGTCTTTCCTATACCTCTAAATTCGGCAAGAAAAATTTGCATGAAAACAATTTTCCATTAAACAAAGATATATACATACACAATTATGGAAAATAATGTATAAACTTTTTTTCTTTTTAATTCCACCAATGATCTTCTCTTTATTTGACTGTAACTTATACTTTCCAGATCAATTTTCTAGGCTGATAGATGTATTCTCCTCTCCAAGATATTTCCAAAGACTAATTTCTTTCTCAATTATGAGCTCTGAGCAGAAAGTTATAGTCATCTGAATATCTAATTTACCCCTTGTACACTTTTCATTGGTGCAATTTATCCTAGACAACAACTTTTGTCACTTGTAGAAGTAAATATGTCACAAACTAGGGAATTATTTGTATTATACATAGATAACAATGATTACATGGAAATCATAACAACTCTCAGATTGTTAATCTGATGCTCCGGTAAAAAAATGCAGCAGTATGAAAATGAAAACTTTGTCATTTTTCACCCATTTTTCCAGACATAACTTTTAGCCAAATTGGCTATCTCCCAAACTATGCACTTTTGGAAAAAAATTAATAAACCAATTTTGTCTGGCTTAATGTATACAAAATTTTGAGTAAGTAAAGTTTTCCATATTTTCCATCTGGGGACCCTTTTCCTCTGAAAATCCCAAAGATCCCCAAAAAGTGGCTCAGAATTGTGTAATTTTTCCTATTCCAGTATCCCCATTCTAAACCCCTTAGAATTTATTAAATTAATTCATGGGTTATTTTCATGTCCTCTTTCTAGACTCCCTCCAAAAGTTTCATCTTAATCTCGATCTCTGATAATGATCTTGACCCAGATTTTTAAAAACCACAATTTTGCAATTTTTGACAAATCGACGCAGAAATGGGAAGTGGCCCTCTTAGACACTTTTACAGATCTCCTCACTATGGAAAAAAAATAGAAGTTTCATATCAATCTAACTTGATCTGCTCCATTTATGGACAAAATAAGAAAATGGCTCCAGACTTTTTTTTATACTATAAGAAATTTTTTCCTAGGTGGCATCCTAGATGACGTGACATTGACATGGCACTGATGTTATTCTCCTAGATTTTATTCTGAGTCTATGTAAGAACCTCGATCATTACAACTGCATGCGACACAATGAAAAAGAAAGTTTTTTTTTTTGTTTTAAGAAGGAAGGAAACAATGGCAACAATTAATCTACACAACTTGACGATGAACAAAACACACACAAATCATGCAACAAACAACAACTACCCATCATACTGGCACATCATGCAACTGTACGAAACATGGGATAATAAATAGACAGATAAAAATGACTACTCGACCGACACAAGCAAGACAATGCCTACCGACTGAAGGAAAACATCAACAACCCGATACAATGGCTTCGATGACCAATAATTAGAAACCTCTACGATGCGCAAAACCAAACACATTAAGGAGTTACAGAACCAAGTACCAACATCAATGACAACGAAAAATATGCCCACATTGGGAAGCACAAGACTATGACCAGGTTATCATTCACATATATCCATCGGGCGATCAAGATCCCATCATCAGGAATCATGTTGTCACATGGAGATAGGCATGACAGTAACCAAGGCGCAACATAACACATCTAGACCAATAACCCAAGAAAAATCCAATGCACTAGGAGACCGAATTAACTGTCAACCACATGAAGACTATACCCAAGCCCCCAAGCAACAAGTCGACAAGACACAAGGTGACATCACTCAAAGTTTAATTGTGCAACCGACCAAATAATTTTTGTTTTCTTATGTGGTGCTTTTCCAGGAGGTCTCCCAATGGTAAAATAGAATTAATTCGAATATTATCTAAAAATTCATGTGCATCTATATTCTATTTAATTCCTTATATAATAGAATATTATTTGAAAGCTAGCTTAATCATAGTGATATAAGGAATTAATGATTACATTTTGTTAATATAATTAATGTCTCCCATAATAAACACGTAAATTAATATATTAAGAACATGAATGCATGGGGTTTTCTTTTGGATTAACGAAGGAACTTCCACATCGCATTATCGATCAGTTAAATTGTTGTCCAGAAATAAAATTTATGTCTAACAATGATATCGTTGTCCCGTAATAATATTTGTGTTCATTAATATTGTCTAACCATGTGCTATCTATTAATAAGAACTAACAATAAAACCATGTGCTATCTATTAATAATAAATCACATTCAACATATTTTTGTTCATCATTAATTACTGTCAACAATAGAAAGCTATTCAAAAATGCAGAGTATAACATCGCTATCCAAAACGCAGAGTATCGCTATCCAAAAGCACAGAGTATAATGTGCTAACAACATGCTATCAATATACTAAAAATCACAGTCCAATAAAGATATCGATCATTATGCTATCCATCAATAAAAACTCTATCCAATAATGCTACCAATAGAATCGCTACCTAGCAATTGCATTGCGGTCCCACAATAATTAGTTGTATTAATGATATAGTTGTACATAAAAAGGAATTAACAATTACAAAGGAAATAACAAGGAATCAACAATATATTTCGTTGTCAATTAAAAAGGAACGTTGTCTAGTAATAAATGTTACTGTGTCTAAAGAAATCGCAGAGAATGGCTGGGCAAATCACATAGTATAAACAAATAAATAATTTGCATGATATAAATGAATCACATGCTACACAATTATATCACATGGTTTATACAAAAATAATCCTTGTCAAAAATATATACAAGATACACATCATCAATTACAACTCAGACACACACAGTCATACACTCGTTGCCATTCAATGCATTAAAAACACAGGTATGTCAACAAAAGGTAAAGAAACAACGAAATCGTTGGTAAATTCGTGGTTCATAAAAAATGCAGGTAAAGCAACAATGAAAATCGTTGGTAAATTTGTGGTTCATCAAAATGCAAGTAAGGAAACAATGAAATCGTTGGTAAATTCGTGGTTCATCAAAACGTAGGTAAGACAATAATGAAATCATTGGTAAATTTGTGGTTCATCAAAACACAAGTAAAGAAACAATGACAACGCTGGTAAATCCGTGGTTCATCAAAACACAGGTAAGGCAACAATGAAATCATTGGTAAATTCATGGTTCATCAAATGTAGGTAAAGCAACAATGAAAACGTTGGTAAATTCGTGGTTCATGAAAACACAGGTAAGGAAACAATGAAATCACTGGTAAATTCGTTGTATAAATATCCGTTATATAAATTTCGCTGGGTGAATGGTTATAAAACAAAATCGTTGTGTATTAAGATTAATGTCATCAATTTTATAAGCACCCCAGATACAAGTAAAAAGAAATGGTTTGGGGTAAAAACGAAATTGGTAAAGACAAATTCAACTGGACGCATCCAATGGTTGATGCAACTGTAAAAACGATTCCATCTGGACCCCTATAAAGGTCATTTCAATAGTAAAATGAAATCAAATCTGGGCCCAATAACTCTATATTAAAAGTTAACAAGAGAAGTTCTATAATGCTCGAGATTTCTGTGCTAGACTCAGAAAAATGAGGGAAGTAAATTGCCCAGTGAGAGAGGTAAGACATTGAGCGATAAAATAACAAAATGCATCGCACAATGGACAAAAATGAAGAGATTATCATTCAAATAGAAACGTAAGGATTTATCATTAAAGGAGACGCAAAAATTTATCATTCAACGCAGAGATAATTAAGGGGTAGATAACTGGGAGAAAATTTATCCTTCACATATTATCCATGCACAGGAAAGCAGGGATTTTGAATCTATAATTCTTTAAACACTGGAGTGACGACCGTCGATTCAACTCCTAGCCGACTGCTCAAGCACAGACTAATCACTTAAAGGATAAGGAGATTAGACTGATAACTGAATTCTCAAGGAAAGCTCATGGAAAAGAAAACGTCACTTGAGTACCGTAAAATAATCATGTTTAAATTAAATTTTATTGCAAGTAACAACTTAAAAGGTGTACCTTAGCCAATTGCAAACACTTTGAAGTTGTTGTCCCATGCGCACTCCATCCAGCTCCCACTTTCCAACCGATGTGACCTCACTGGTACCTCCCAACCAACGCTAGGGGTATTCTTCTTCCCCCTGAGCACCCCGAGCCACAAAGGGATCACACACACAATACTAGAGAATTATAGCACCCAGCTTGCCTCACAAGTTCGAGCTACCACTCGTTACCTGAGCTCGGTATCCCAACTCCCACAAGAGAAAGTTCAGTCAAGGCAAAATTTCAGCAATGTAACGTTATGAAAAATGATGACCTCATACTCCTCCTCCTCCATCCTTTTTATAGAGTTTTTAAGTAATTAGTTTTCCAAATTCTCATTAAATTCCTTTTTCATTAATTTAATTAGGAAAAAATTTCCCCGTACACATGTCACCTATCCACTGGTTGCACCAGAAAATCAATTTTTATTAATTAATTAAATATTCCTATTTGAGTTCATAATTACAAAGTTCCAAAGGAAAGATTCCTTACTAAGTTGGACATTCAACTTTTGCTTTATGTTTCCCTTTTTATTTAAGTTTCTCTTTTTCTTTAAGTTTCCTATTTTTTTTAAGTTTCCCCCTTTTTCCTTTTTAACTAAAAAAAATCAATTTAGCAAGTGTAGATAAAACAACCATTTACCCTTTTTCCTTTTTAATTAAAAATTAATTTAGCAAGTGTAGATAAAAACAACCATTTACCCTCTTTTCTTTTTAGCTAAAAATTAAATTAGCAAATGTAGATAAAAACAACCATTACCCCTTTTTTTAAAATTTAATCCTCCATTATAATTTTGACTTTAAAAAATAAGTTTGAATTTCTTACCCCCCTTCTTGTTACATGTTTATTTATTTATTTATTTTTTTGACCACAAGTTCTACTTAGTCCTAGGTTTTAATTTCACTAGGTTGGGCGACATTTTTATTAGGAAAAATTGTTCCTAAATCTTACTTATTACATCATTCAATTTAAGGCCAACAGTTTATTCACTTACCAGATAAAATCGTGACATGCCCTTCAAGATGCACTAGGTGCTCCAAGGGTGTCACTCGCCTCTTTCATTTTCCTTGCGCGATGTGCCCTTCAGGATGCACTACGTGCTCCAAGGGTGCCACTCGCCTCTTGAATGAATTTGGTAGACGTCAAACTCCTGGAGTAAATACTCCACCAGGTGATGTTGTGGGAGACTAAGGGCCTCTAAGGAATAAGGCCCATGCCTTATTGCGCACCCCTTAGAATCATCGTGAGAGACTATCACAGTCTACCCTCACGACATCGTGGGTCTTCTCGAACTAGGTAATTGTTAACCTATAGTTCGAGCCATGGCGAGAGTGTTATTAGGCTGTGGTAGGGCTGTTGCCACACCTCTCCCTCAATGTATCTGGTTGTCCTGTGTGACCCCTGTACTCCACATGTGAGTCTAGTCAGAAAGATATTTTCAGCATGCATCCATCAACGAATCATGTCAGCAATAATAATCAATCATCATAACAACTAATCATATGTACATATTTCACATCAACAAAATTCAAACCCAACAGTCCACTCCCTGACTCGATCCATAGTCCAAGGGGTTTCATCGATGCCTCTTCATCCTCAATGTCCAAAGTCTACACACTCAAGAGAACCCAATCAATAGAACTTGTCTATGTAAATACAACAAAATAACATATCATCATATCCATAATATCTCATAATCATAATCAAACGACCAATATATATAATAACCTAGATCACTTGCAAGCAAGTGTCCTCAAAGAATAGGTTTTCTTAGTGCGCGCAAGAGTGGGATGTTACATACACCCCTCTTGGTTTAAACTTCGTCCCGAAGTTTCACAGTATATAAATGCCGAGATAAAGTGTATCACAGTATCATAAGTCTATCCATCAAACCAAAATGGAAACTGTTGACGCATATAATATGCGTCTTCCCAGGTCGTCGAGTGCGCACTATAGTTGTCCCACTAGACCTTGACCTAATCTACTGTTCGACATCGTAGCTGTTGACTGAGATGGTCCAGGATGTGGATTGGATCAGCCGTGAGCGCACCCTCATCAGATACCTGCAAGGAACTCATGTCAATAACATGTGTAGGATCACTAATATCATGTCTCAAAACAGATACGTGAAAAAAATCATTCATACGCCTCAAAGAATCAGGAAAGGCTAGTCAATAGGCCACGAACCCCTTCTTTTCCACAATATCGAAAGGTCCCATGAACCTAGGGGAGACTTTACCACCCTTTCCAAACTTGATCAAACTCTTATGCGGTTTCACCCGCAAGAAGACTCGATCACCAACTTGATAACTATGGTCAACATGATGTGCATCGGCATAACTCTTATGTCGATCATGCGCTTCCTTGATCCCTTGCCTTATTGTTTTCATTTGATCTTCCATTTCTTGGATTGGTTTTGGTCCCACCAGGACCCTATCCTCAAGCCGATCCCAACTCAGAGGCATCCTACACAGTCACCCAGAAGGAAACTCAATAGGCGCCATATTAATGGTTCTTTGATAACTGTTGTTATATGCAAATTCTACCAGTGGAAAGAATTCTTCCCAATGCTTGTGTTGGTTCATAACGTACATATGCAACATTTCCTCCAAGATTTGGTTTGTTCGTTCGGTCTTCCTGTATGTCTCTGGTGATATGTGGTACTAAAGTTAAGTTGGCTTCCCAAGGACTCTTGGAAACTAGTCCAAAATCATCCAGTAAACACTGATCCTTGATCAGATATAATCCTCTTAGGCACGCCATGCAGCCTCACCATCTCACTGATGAAAAATCTAGTTATGTCAGGTGCCTGATACATCGTACGCACAAGAATAAAATGATCACTCTTCATTAGAGTGTTGGATACCACAAAAATAGAGTCATGAGTCCTTGCCGTAAGTGGAAATCCAAAAATGAAATCCATCGAAATGACCTCCCATTTTGATTCTGTAATAGTGTGTGGTTGTAGTAATCCTCCTGGATGTCTATGTTCTTGCCACATAGTTGACTATGTCTTCCTTCATTCCTTTCCAGCAGAATAAGGGTTTAAGGTCTGCCCTCATCTTCGTGACTCCAGGGTGAGCCATGTACACTTCTTTGTGAGCCTCATTTAGGATCAAACTCCTCAACTCGTCGTTGGGAGGTATGTAAATTTGACTTTTAAATATTAATAATCCTTCATTGTCCATAGTAAATCCTTCAAATTTTGGTACCATCATGGTGTTTTTTCCGATAAAATCCTTGACCTCTTTGTACCAGTCATCATCATGCTGTAAAGTTACAATCTTTTCACGTAGATTCATCTGAAGAGGCATCACCAAAAAAATGTGTGGTCTCCAAATCAATGCAGTCGCCACTCTTTTCATTGTTCCCTTTATGTAAGTAATCTCTAAATCATACTCGCTAAGCAATTCCGACCAACGTCATTGTTGTGTGTTCAAGTCGCTTTGCGTAAAGATGTGTTGTAGTCCACAGTGGTTCGATTTTTAGTTTGAATTTTCTTCCAATAAGGTAGTGTCTCCAAAATTTCAAGGCATATGCAATGACTAACAACTCCAAATCGCGCATTGCATAGTTCTCCTCGTGCCTTCTCAACTTTCTTGACATGTAAGTGATCACTCGACTGTATTGCATCAAGACTCCACCTAAGCCTTCCTTGGATGCATCAATGCATACCAATAAGTCCGCATCCATGTCTAGGACCTTTAGTATCAATGTTGTTGTCAACAACTCCTTGAGCCTCCGAAATTCTTCAGCGCATTTCTCAATCCAAACAAACTTCTTGTTCTTCTTTTTCAATTCTATGATTGGATTTTCTATATTTGAAAAACCATCGATGAACCATCGATAATATCTCGCTAAACCCATGAAGCTACACACTTCAGGGACATTGGTCGGTGCAGGCCATTCCATAATATCCTCGAACTTTGTTGGACCACGATGATACCTTCGTCGGAGACGACATGCTCTAAGTAGTGAATCTTTGATTGATAAAATGAACATTTAGACAATTCCCCATACAATTTGTTCTCTTGGAGACACTGTAGTAAAAAGTGAAAGTGTTCATCATTCTCTTCCAACATCCGAAAGTAAATCAAAATATCGTCAATGAATACTTGGACGAACTTTTCCAAGTATTCGTGGAACACCCCATTCATAAAACTCATAAATACCCCAGGGGCGTTCGTTATTCCAAAAGGTAAGATAGTAAACTCGTAATGTCCAAACCTAGTCTTAAATGCAGTCTTAGGGACATCGTCCTCCTTGATCCGTAACTAGTGATACCTTGATCTCAAGTCGATATTTGAAAAAATTGTTGCACCCTTCATCTGATCAAACATATCATCAATCCTTGGCAACAGATTTTGATTCTTGATCGTTTCCTTATTCAATTGACGATAGTCAATGCAGAGTCTCCACGACCCATCCTTCTTTCGTATGAAAATAACAGGCACACCCCACAATGACACACTTGGACGTATAAGTCCTAGGTCCAACAACTCCTTCAGTTTCATTTTGAACTCCTGTAACTCTAGGGTTGACATCCGATAAGGCGTTCTTTCTATCGGTTCAGTCCCCAGTTTTAGGTTTATGGTAAATTCCAATTCCCTCTCTAGCGACATCCCAGGTAACTCCTCAGGGAAGACATCCAAAAACTCTCGCACCAACGGAAGGTTTTCTAAATCTTCCACTACTCCCTTTTCTTTTAATGCAAGGATTGCATAAATATTACATCCCTTGCACATGCTCTTCCATATCTCCAAGGAAGAGATGAACCTCAAGGAAACTCTTTGGTTCCTACCTACATTCACACGTCTATGTCCCTCATCATTGACCAAGCTCAATCATTTCATCTTACAATTGAGTATCGCCTCATGTGATTCCTACTAGTCCATATCGATCACGACATCATAAGATCCTAAGATTGTGACGTACAGGTTGGCCCTAGTGAAAATCTCTCCTAAGTTAAGGATACAACCCATAACCTTCCCACCAACCTTTGTTTTGGCTCCAGAAGCCATTTCTACAAAGATAAGCTCATCCTGTTCGACTGTCTTTACCTTAATTCTTTTTAGTGATTCACTATAAATGAAAATCTCTATAGCACCTGGATAGATCAAAATACTTAGGGTTTGGTCAGCGACGGTACCTGTTGTCTCGATAACAATTGACTGGTGCTCTACCTAGCGGTTGTTCACCCCTGCATGAATCTGATGATCCTTGCTCAAATATATCATGGTAGTGGGTCTAGCTGATCCAGATGCTCTAGTCCTCTCCATTGGGCAGTTGCGTTGGTAATGTGGCTCCCCAGATGTCCAACACCCTTTCTTTGGTCCAATACTCCTGGTACTCGAAGTACAAGTTGACGGGCCACCGATTTGGAATCCTAGTCTGTTCTGCTGAACATGCCTAAATTGTTGTTGTTGTAGTCGATGTTGTTGTTGGTTTTGTGGTCCTCGGTAAGGAGTTTGTTGTTATGGAGTTGGTTGTCGAGGTGGAGTGAAATTGGATCCTCTCTGGAAGCCACGATATCCTGGTGAATTTCTAGCTAGTGTCTGATGTTGTTGCGCACCAGAAAACACCTGCCCTGCTGCTCTTGCTGGAGTCCTACTCTGAACCCCACTGATAAGATCCTCCTTTTCTATAAGGGTATTCTGAATGACATCATGCAAGGTTTGAGGCATCATAATACTAACCTTTGCACGAATGCTGACATTAAGGCCAAACACAAACCTGTTGACCTTAAGTTTTTTGGTATTCAGGTGCAGAGCATACAGAAGCAGCTCCATAAAATGAGACTTGTACTCGGGCACCGTATGACCTCCTTGTCGCAAGGTGTTGAACTCGTTGATCTGATGCTCAATGAATTCTTCTGATATATACCTCTCTAGAAACTGTTCCTCGAACAGTTCCCATGACACATCTTCGATGGTCATGTTCAATTGTGGCAGGAGAGTCTTCCACCATAAAAGAGTGCTCCCCTTCAGTAGAAATACTGTCATGAAGACCTTCATGTTGGAGGTATAGTCACAAAGTTAAAATAACATCACCATATTCTCCAACCATGCCTCAGCGGCTGCGCTGTCGAGGCACCATAGAACTCGGTAAATTTGACCTTCTTGAGTTTGTGGTGAATGATACCAGTACAGAACAAAGTGCGCAGTGGAACCTCAAGGGGTGCCGGTGCCCTAGCCTCATCTCTATCCAAACAGATGATCAGTGCCTCAGACATCCGCTGAAAGGACCTCATCAGCCCAACCACATCACCCACCGCTATTTGTTCCTACCTGACAACCTGTTCATATCCCTGGGGGTTAGACCCCTTAGGCATGGATGCTATTGTGGGCATCACACCTCCTCCCCTAGCACCTCGTTGTATACCTTCGTAACGTCCTCTAACCATGATTACCCACACAAATACAAATCAAATTAATTAGAAACCTTTTAATCAAACATCTACTCAACAAAATTCGTAGTGATTCCAAGTCGCGGGTCGAACTTGCTCTGATACCATATGTAAAGACCCCGGTCGTTACGACTACATGCAACACAACACAAAAGAAATATTTTTTTTTGTTTTAAGTAGGAAGGAAAAAGTGACAACAATTAATCTACACAACTTGATGATGAACAAAATGCCCGCAAATCAGGCAACAAACAACAACTACCCAACATACTGGAACATCATGCAACTGGATGAAACATGTGATAATTAATAGACAGATAAAAATGGCTACCCACCTGACACAAGCAAGACAACGCCTACCAGTTGAAGGCCAACATCAAGAAACTGATACAATGGCTTTGAAAACCAGTAATTAAAAACCTCTACGACGCGCAAAATCCAATGCATTAAGGTGTTACATAACCAAGTACCAACATCAATGACAACGAACAATACACCCACATCGGGAAGCATAATACTACGACCAGGTTATCATTCACATCTATCCATTGGGAGATCAAGATCCCCTCATCAGGAATCATGTCGTCACAAGGCGATAGGTGTGACAGTAACCAAGGCGCAACATAACACATCTAGACCAATAAACCAAGAAAACTCCAATGCGCTAGGAGACCGAATTAACTGTCAACCACATGAAGACTACACCCAAGCCCCCAAGCAAGAAGTTGACAATACACAAGGTGACATCACTCAAAATTTAATTACACAACCAACTGAAGAATTTTTGTTTTCTTATGAGGCACTTTTCTAGGAGGTCTCCCAATGGTAAAACATAATTAATTCGAATATTATCTAAAACTTTAGGTGAATGGATACTCTATTTAATTATCTATATAATAGAATATTATTTGAAAGCTAGCTTAATCATAGTGATATAAGGAATTAATGCTTACATTTTGTTAATCTAATTAATGTCTCCCATCATAAACACATAAATTAATATATTAAGAACATGAATGCAAGGGCTTTTCTTTTGGATTAACGAAGGAACTTCCACATCGCATTATTGATCAATTAAATTGTTGTCTAGAAATAAATTTATGTCTAACAATGTTATAGTTGTCCCATAATAATATTTATGTGCATTAATATTGTCTAACCATGTGCTATCTATTAATAAGAACCAACAATAAAACCATGTGCAATCTATTAATAATAAATCACATTCAACATATCGGTGTTCATCATTAATTATTGTCAACAATCAAAAGCTATTAAAAAATGTAGAGTATAACATCGTTATCCAAAACATAGAGTATCTCTATCCAAAAGCACAGAGTATAATGTGCTAACAACATGCTATCAATATGCTAAAAATCGCAGTCCAATAAAGCTATCGATCATTATGCTATCCATCAATAAAAACTATGTCCAATAATGCTACCAATAGAATTGTTGCCTACCAATGGCATCATAGTCCCACAATAATTAGTTGTCTTAATAATATAGTTGTCCATAAAAAGGAATTAACAATTATAAAGGAAATAACAAGGAATCAACAATATATTTCATTGTCAATTAAAAAGGAACGCTGTCTAGTAATAAATGTCATTGTGTCTAATGAAATCGCGGAGAATGGCTGCGAAGATCACATAGTATAAACAAATAATTAATTCTCATGACATAAATGAATCGCATGCTACACAATTAAATAACATGATTTATACAAAAATAATCGTTGTAAAAAATATATACAAGATACACAACATCAATTACAATGCAGACACACACAATCATTCACTCACTATCATTCAATGCATTAAAAATGCAGGTATGTCAACAATGAAAATAGTTGATAAATCGTGGTTCATTAAAAATGCAAGTAAAGCAACAATGAAAATCGATGGTAAATTTGTGGTTCATCAAAACGCAAGTAAAGCAACAATGAAATTGCTGGTAAATTCGTGGTTCATAAAAAATGCAGGTAAAGCAACAATGAAAATTGCTGGTAAATCCGTGGTTCATCAAAACATAGGGAAGGAAACAATGAAATCGCTGGTAAATTTGTGGTTCATTAAAACGCAGGTAAGGAAACAATGAAATCGTTGGTAAATTCGTGGTTCATCAAAACGCAGGTAAAACAACAATGAAAACGTTGGTAAATTCATGGTTCATCAAAACACAAGTAAGGAAACAATGAAATTGCTTGAAAATTTGTGGTTCATCAAACGCAGGTAAAGAAACAATGAAAAGGCTGATAATTTGTGGTTCATCAAAACACAGGTAAGGAAACAATGAAATCGATGGTAAATTCACTGTATAAAGATTCACTATATAAATTTCGTTGGGTGAATAGTTATAAAAAAAATCGTTGTGTATTAAGATTACTGTCATCAATATTATAAGTACCCGAGATACAAGTAAAAAGAAACAATTTGGTGTAAAAACAAAATTGGTAAAGATGAATTCAACTGGACGCATCTAATGGTTGATTCAACAATAAAAACGATTACATCTGGACCCCTATAAAGTTTATTTCAACAGTAAAACAAGATCAAATCTGGGCACAATAACTCTGGATTAACAGTTAACAAGAACAGTTCTATAATGCCCGGGGTTTCCATGCTAGACTCAGAAAAACGAGGGAAGTAAATCACCCAGTGAGAGAGGTAATACATTGGGTGATAGAACAACAAAATGCAATGCACAATGGACAGAAATGAAAATACAATAATTTAAATAGAAACACAGAGATTTATCATTCAAGGAGATGCAAAGATTTATCATTCAACGGAAAGATAAGTAAGGGATAGATAGCTGGGAGAAAATTTATCCTTCACTTATTATCCATGCACAGGAAAGCAGGTCATTTGAATCTATAAGTATTTAAACATCGGAGTGACGAATGTGGATTTGTCTCCTAACCAACTCCTTAGGCATGGACTAACAACTTAAAGGATAAGGGGATTACAATGATAACTAAATTCTCAAGGAAAGCTCATGGCAAAGAAATCGTCATCCGAGTACTATAAAATAAACATGTTTAAATTAAATTTCAATGCAAGTAACAACTTAGCAGGAGTACCTTATCCAAATGTGAATGCTCTGAAATCATTGCCCCCGCACGCTCCGTCCATCTCTCACTTGCCAATCGATGTGACCTCACTGGTACCTCCCAGCCAACGCTAAGGGTACTCTTCTTCCCCCCTGAGCCCCCTCGAGCCGCAAAGGGGCCACACACAAAATACTAGAGAATGATAGCACCCACAAAATACTAGAGAATGCTAGCACCCAGATCGCCTCGCAAAGTCGAGCTACCACTTGTTACCCGAGATGGGTATCCCAACTCCCACAAGAGAAAGTTCAGTCAAGGAAAAATTTCAGCAGCGTAACGTTATGCAAAAAGATGAACACATAGTCCTCCTCCTTCATCCCTTCTATATAGTTGTTAAGTAATTAGTTTCCCAAATTCTCATTAAATTCCTTTTTCATTAATTTAATTAGGAAAAACCTCCCCCGTACACATGTCACCCATCCCCTAGTTGCACTGAAAAATCATTTTTTATTAATTAATTAAATATTCCTATTTGAGTTCATAATTAGAAAGTTCCAAAGGCAAGATTCCTTACTAAGTTAGACATTCAACTTTTTCTTTACGTTTCCATTTTTCTTTAAGTTTCCTATTTCTTTTAAGTTTCCCCCATTTTCCTTTTTAACTAAAAAAAATCAATTTAGCAAGTGTAGATAAAACAACCATTTACCCTTTTTTATTAAAAATTAATTTAGCAAGTGTAGATAGAAACAACCATTTGCCCTCTTTTCTTTTTAGCTAAAAATTAAATTAGCAAATGTAGATAAAAAGAACCATTACCCCCCTTTTTTTTAAATAATCGTCCATTATAATTTTGAATTTAATAAATAAGTTTGAATTTCTTACCCCCCTTCTTGTTTTTTTTTTTTAAATAAAAAGTAGAACCTGCTATATTAGAAAATCAAAATTCTTACAGAGTATAAACAGTGAGTATCTGAGACCACCCAAAATGCTGCCGATTTAACGGAAACCAACATATATATCGGGCTAGTAGAGTCATATGAAAGTCTTAAGAACAGAGTAACATCTGTCCTGCCCGGAGGAAACCAGGACAGATGCAGAAAATACCATCTAAATACAAATAAACAGTGAAGTAGTAAAACTAGACATATAAATCTAGAAATTGAAATAGCATAAGACACCTAAGTGCCTGGTGACCTGTCATCTCCGCAATTCTGCCGCGTGGTTCCTGCCAGGATGGCGAAGGCTTGAGCGCACAGGGGACATCTCCGCTTGACGGGCTCATTCGACAGCGCATCAAAGAGCATATCCATGCGTTGGCTCATGAGGAGGGCCCGGTGTTCCAGATCCGACATGCGTCCACGGAGATCACGCAAAATAGCCAGGTTACATGTTACATGTTTATTTATTATTATTTTTTTTACCACAAGTTCTACTGATTCCTAGGTTTTAATTTCACTAGGCTGGGCGATATTTCTATTAGGAAAAATTGTTCTTAAATATTACTTATTACATCATTCAATTTAAGGTCGGCAATTTATTCACTTACCAGTTAAAATTGCAGCATGCCCTTCAGGACGCACTAGGTGCTCCAAGGGTGCCACTTGCCTCTTTCATTTTCCTTGTGCGACGTGCCCTTCAGGATGCACTGTGTGCTCCAAGGGTGCCACTCACCTCTTTCTGTTTTCCTTGTGCGATGTGCCCTTCAGGACACACTACGTGCTCCAAGGGTCCCACTCGCCTCTTGACTGAATTTGGTAGACGTCAAACCCTTGGAGTCAATACTCTACCAGGTGATATTGTGGGAGACTAAGGGACTTCAAGGAATAAGGCCCCTACCTTCTTGCGCGCCCCTTAGAATAATCGTGCGCAACTACCACAGTCTTCCCTCGTGTCATCGTGGGTCTTCTCGAACTAGGTAATTGTTTACCTACAGGTCGAGCCACAATGGGAGTGCTAGTAGGTTGTGGCAGGGCTTCTGCAACACCTCTCCCTTAATTTCTATGGTTGTCTTGCATGACCCCTCTACTCCACATGTGAGTCTGGTCGACAAGCTATCGTCATCCTGCATCCATCAATGAATCATGTCAGGAATAATAATCGATCATCATAACAACTAATCATATGTACATATGTCACATCAACAACATTCAAACACAACCGTTTGCTCCCTGACTCGATACAGAGTTTAAGGGGTTTCATCGATGCCTCTGCATCCTCAATGTACAAAGTCCTACACACTCAGGAGAACCTAGTCAATAGCACTTGTCTATGTTAATACAAAAAAATAACATATCATCATATCTATAATATATAATAATCACAATCAAATGACCAATAGATATAATAACCCGGATCACTTGCAAGCAAGTGTCCTCAAAGACTAAGTTTGCTCAGTGCGCGTAAGAGCGGGATGTTACAGTCTGATTCGATTGAAAGCATTCGGTCATTGATCCACTGGTCATCGAGGAAATGCATCTCCTTCTCTCGCTTCTATGTGCTTCCAATCTCGGTCCAGTCAACGAACTTCGAATTTAACTGACTTGAGCATTTAACTGACTTTACTCTCTCATCAGTCTCTCGTTGTCTTCTTTGTAGCTCTGGGCTTCCATCTTCAGGCTTCTTACAGTTTCTATTAATGTTTCCTTCTGTCCTTTTCATTTGCCTCCATTGGACTTTGTCTCTTCATTACCAACTCTGGTATTCTGGCCTTCAGCCTCCTTATCATGACTGGAGGCTCCCTCACCTTCTTCCATTTCCTCAATACGCATCATGAGTTGATGTGCTTAAGCCCCTTAATTCTGAAAAATATGAAAGCGACCATTTTGTTAGAATTATGCATATGATAAACAAAATTTCCAGACCATGGTACATGTCTCTTTCTTTTTTTGTTCATGGAGATCATATCCCCATTCTCCAAAAATAACAGTGTCATGTTATCCTTGGCCGACACAGAATATCATCATGCGCAGATGCTTCCAGGTGACCATGACTAGAAACTGCGGCTAAATCCTTCCTTAACACTTTTATGTCTCGAAGACAACCAATTCAGCCCTTATCCCTCCTTCCCTCAGCTCCCAATCTGCATATGACCACAGCCATGACCCTGCGCTTAGCTGAAAAAGTGCTTGTCCAGAGCTTTAGGACTTCAAAAATTTCAGCCAAGACTAGATCAATGGTCGTCGTCCTCTTTCACGATTGACGATCGAGATCCACTTTGGGATTTCGTGCTTCGGGAGTCTCATCTTTCCTCGCTTGCCTCCTCCTAGAATGATTTTACCTAGAGTTCATGATCTCTAGATGGGTTTCCTCCCACAAATCAGCAGTTGTGAATCGCTTCGGCTCTTCAGGCTTCAAAAGTTTCAAACTTTCCTCCTGCACTTTCTCCCAGAGTGATTTCACCTGAAGTTGATGATCCTTCGACGTGTGTCTTCGGGAATCAACGGTCGATATGTACTCCGGCCTTCTGGCCGTTGGGATCTTTCGACCCAACACAACCTATCACACCTTTCCCCACTAGAGTGCCTAGTCTCTGGACTGCACGATCTGTCACCATGTGGCGAAATACTAGAAGTGGAAATGTGGCCCAATCAAGCGGGTGACACGTGTCACATTCTAACTGAGTTTTAAATACTCCAAATGCTCAAAACTTACTTACACGTGGCACACATCCCATGTTTCCACGTCATTTCAGGTGACATCTGCAGGCCACGTCACATCAGAAATTCTGGGGTCCACATCACCTCCTGGTGACGTCAACGTGCCCCATCACTTCGACTCTTCAGGCTTCGAGACTTCGGGAGTTTCCATGCTAGCACACTTCCAATTCTCCCGAACTCCACATTCCCAAACTAGCCAATCTGTTTCCATGTGTCCTCCTGGATTGAACGACTAAGATTCACTTTGGGTCTTCACCCGGAGTCCACGAATCTGCACCGCGTGTCCTCCTTAATATGACAGTTGAGGCTTACTTCGAGTCTTTGGACTTCGGAAATCTCAAATTTCAAAACTTATCTGGCCCCACTAGATTTTATCCGAAGCCCTGGATCTGATGACCCATGGCTCTCGGCAGATCAATGGCTGAGATCCTCTCGGATGGTCGGACGGTCGATATTTACTTCGGCTCTCCATCTCTCTAGGATTTGAGAGTCTCAAATATCAACTGAAAACCTCTCGAACAGATTCATCTAGAGTTACTAATCTGCTGACACGTAACCTCTTGGCGATCGATGGTCAGGATCTACTTCAGATGATCCGACAATCGACGTTTACTTCGGGTCTCCGGCTCTCTGGGCTTCGGGAGTTTCAACTCTCAACTTCTCGTCACTCACTCTTTCCCGGAGATATTTTACCCAGAGCACACGATCGGTTGACGCATGTCCTCCTATGGATCAATGGTCTCCAGCTACTTCATATTTTCGGAGTTTCGATGTTCAATCCCTAACCTATCACATCACTACATGCCTTTCAATTTGCAGGGGCACGTATCGGTGGTTTGGATTAACCTACTTTTTTCCCCGCAATTCTCTTGATGATGACATGTAACCCCTTGGGGAAACCGTGGTTTGGATTGCGGGACCGCCTTGGGAAATTATCTCTCGTGCAACTTGGTTTCCCACAATTCCTCCTATTCGTTGTTCTCCCTCTCCCATGGGATCCGACGATTGTGACCTTATTCCTTGCTTCCTTTTAATCGGATGACACTTGTTCATCTGTCCTTCGATCCAACAATCTTGGATCTCTCCTAATCCTAGAGTGGCGATCACTCCTGAATTTGAAGGGGATGGTCACGATCCTTCGAACTTATTACATGGATCTCTGACGTTCTATCTCCCGTGTAGATTCTGCAACACCATTCCTCTTGAGATTTTCAACTCCACGGTGAGAATTCGATCTCAACGTCGAGACTCTGACCAAAAAACTAGCCCATACCAACCTGGTGTTTCAACTAGAAGCTCTAATACCCAACTGTAACATACCCAACCACGCACAGGCCGGGGTACGCTACCTTCAAGCCCGCCCTTGGACTTGTTTCTCTTACATATACCTTTTAAAATTTAAGGATGTATAAAAGAAAAGACTTTAACGACATGCACAACAATATCCAACAAGCATGCATAGTCTAAAGATTCAATTAAATGATAATTAAATATACACAATGAAAATACATTCATATACATGTAAATGATACCATAACAAAGAGAACTTATCTTTATGAAATATGACACCAATTGGATGCAGAACAAGGATGTTCCACCCAACCGTAGACACTACTATTTGAAATCTCAATAGCAGTGTCACCCCCGCGCCAGGGCTATGCATCCACAAGGATGGTTCCAGAGTATTACTTGGATTCCCAAACCAATCAACACCCAAGCTCTCATAGGCTTCCCATCTCTCACAACAATCCAAGTACCCATCTCTCTTCTACCCAACTTGCACCACGTGAGAGAACATACCTCCACCCTTCTCTGCCACGCAGTCCCTCAGATGTCCTTCTCCTTAATTCGGGCTCTAGGGAAATTGGTCCAGAATCTTAATGCTAGAACTCTCAGGACTTGCAGCTGTGAGAAATGATAGACACATGCCAACACATCTCAGACATGCAACCTCAGGTCATGGCCGGATCACACTAGTGACCACTACATCCAACTATCATGTGGATAAGATTCAGTAGTTCGACTCCCTTTCCCCGAGCCAAGACATAGATGACAAATGGATTAATGAATGGGTAAGTGAGTGCATGGAGGTGTGTGCATGAAAGTGCATGAGGGATAGAATGGTGCGAATGCAGAAGTGAAGGAGAAAACGAGCCAACGACCAACCCCCCCATTAGACTAGAGGCGGGTTTAAGTAATTTTTGGATGGCGAGGGAATCAAGAACCTCCTGGCCTTCCCCAATAATCTCATGTAACCAATCCCCTCCCTTAGACAAAAAGAGTAATTAGAATAGGAATAAACACTTAGCCCCTCAAGCCCCCTCTCTTATGGAATCATAGCCCCCTATAACTCTAGTCCTTGTCCATCTAGCAACCAACCATGTATTTATTATTAATAATGATAAAAACATTACATGTCTTGGGCACACTGGCCTCTTAATAATTGTTCGGGCACTCTGGCCTCTCATCATTGTAACAATACATTATTTAAAAACGGGGGTTCAAAACCTGGGGTGTTACACTCACCATTCAACTCTTCCTTAGCAATGAGGGTCTTCTGGACTACATCATGCAACGTATGGGGCATCAAGATCCTCACCTTTGCACCAATGTTGAAGTTAAGTCTAAACACAAACTTGTTGACCTTTAACTTATCCGTGTTCATATGTGGAGCATATCTAAGTAGCTCCATGAACCTAGCCTCATACTACGATATCGTACGACTACTCTGTCATAAGGTATTGAAATCATTAAGCTGCCACTCAATGAATTCATCAGAAAAATACCTCTCCTGGAATCATTCCTCAAACAATTCCCATGACACGTCTTTAACGACCATGTTTAGTTGAGGTAGGAGTGTCTTCCACTAAAGTATAGAACTTCCTTTCAGTTGAAATACCGCCATGCATACCTTCATGTTGGAGGTGTAATCACAAATTGTGCAACACGTCACCATGTTCTCCAACCATGCATCAATGGATAAGTCATCTATGGCACACCAAACCTTGGGAAATTTCACCTTCTCGAGTTCTATGTGTATGGTACTACTACCACATGGAGTGTGTTGTGAACCTTGATTGGACACAAACGTTCTATCCTCATCCCAATCAATACAAATGATCAATTCCTCTGACATCCTCTGGAAGGATCTCATCATACCTACCACAACTCCCACAACAACTTGCTCATGTTTAGTAGTCTGCTAATATCCCTAAGGGTTAGATCCCTCTGGTGTGGATACTCTCGGAGGAGGCACACATCTTCCTCCTACACCATGACATCTACTTCCCCTGCATCCTCTAACCATGATTACCTGCATGGACAATTCCAAAATTTATCAGTGATACAACTCTAACTATCAATAAGACAATGGAAGGAGTAATGTTCCATTGTCGTAGGGTTGAACCCGCTCTGATACCATATGTAATATATCTCTCATACTCAACTAAAAAAGAAGTATGTACAATAAAAACTGATAATCAAGGGTTAACTTTTTTTTATGTTACCACCGCAACTATTTAACACTTAACTATCTAGTAAGCTAAACAATGATATCAATTCTTCCTAGTAGAAAATAAGGTGTCGTTACTTATTACAAATTAATAGTCGTAAGCTTGTTACGATCATTTTAAAACTAAAAATAAACTTTATGAGATGGTTTTTAGCCACCACTTTTACTGGAAACTCAAGATTTTAGTCACTTAACGTTTTTCTATCCTGCACTAAAAGAAAATCCATTCAAATTTTTATATAACATAATAAGGATAACCCATATCCTAAATAACATAGTTCATCAATCTAATCTTGATCTAACCATTTAAAAATCCATTCTGTTTTACCAATACTCCAATGATATATATATATATATATATATATATATATATATATATATATTCAAAACTTTGTAATCTTGTCATCAATATCACCCATAATGATGAAGAACAGAATTACTATCTTCCACTTTTCATAGTAGTTTAAGGGTCTATCTATGTTTAAATCTTAAATATAAGTTGAGAGATTTAAGAAACTACTATCTAGACCTCCACGGTAACTTATATTCTATTCTCTTGAATAGATGACTAAGTTAACGTTAAGTGTGATATAAAGAATCATGTTATAAACCCTTATGGATTTTAGAAAGGATAAAGGTAAAACTTAGCCTCTTATTCAATGATTTAATTAATTAATCCATTATTAATAAATTAATCATCCATAAGAGGATACGTGTATCCTCTTTGTTCAATCTACAATTTAGCTAAAATGTACAATAGTTGAAAGAACATTTTTTTAAATCTACACACAAAACAATATCCCAATGGAATATTATTAGTGGTACGTGTGTAATTTAAGGATAAAATTAAAAAATGTGTTCTTCCAAAAATTCCAGCTTAATTTGCGACCTCGGTTGGATAAGGCCTTATCATCCACTCAAGAATATCGAAATTCAAATTCGATGCAACAAGACTTTAGTCGTTAAGTTAGTGATAGTAGTAACAAGGAAGGTGGCGATTCATTATCTTACTCTTGTAGTTAACTAGACATGTTAAGGCTCGGTTCCAACAGTCATGAAACCTAACACGCGCAAGAATTTTTTTTATAGTGATTAACAGAGCGAGATATATATATATATATATATATATATATATATAATTGTTCTTACGATTACCATCAATCGCATAAGTTTGGAATCAATCCATAATCTATCAGTATTGAATAGTCGATATAATAATTTGAATTGAATCAACGTAGCATAGCCCAATTCATTTCTTAATTCACAACTTTTTAGAATATAAAAAAAAGGCCTTCGAATTCTTAGTGGAAGGAAATGGACAATCTGAAATCATAAAACTGAGAATTCGTGTGATAAATACATTTTAAGAAAACTAGATATCATAATCATCATTAAGATAACTTCCATTTATTAATTAGGTATAGTTTGAGAGATGCAGTAACTAAAATTTACGATGTAGAACTTCCTTTATAGTCTAAGATTAACCAATAGAATAAACAAATAATTATTACATCAGTGCATGTTTTACATATAAACCATTTAATTAAAAATAATATACATCAAAATATCGTAGTAGAAACATTGATTGAAATGCAAGATGTAGCTCCTACTTGAGAGTTTGTGCCGTGTCCTTCTCCTCTCTTTTCAATCCAAAATTCATAGGTATCTCCAGCCAATGCTAGGGGTACTCTTCACCCCCCTTAGCCCCCCAAGTCGCAAAGGGGCCACACACAAAAACCAGAATTTCAATAGAACCCAAAACTTTCCTCGCAAGGTAGAGCTTCCACTCCTTTCAAGGTTTGGAACCCAACTCTCACAAGTAAAACTTAGTCAAGAAAAAATTGGTAGCATAACAATAATAACAAAAGTGAGTCTTACTTCCCTTCTTTTCCATTTGTTTTATAGAAAATTCCCAAATGACACATGTCCATATGAAAAAATAATTAACTTTTTAATTATTTTATTAGTGATTATGCATACACACACTTGTCACACTCTCCCCAAGTTGCACAAGTAATTCCCTTTTTTATTTTTAATTAAAAAGTCATTTTTCCTCACATTCCCCAATGTGTTCCTATTTTTTCTCTTAGTTGTCCCTTAGTTCCTCAAATTCTCATTTAATGAGTGTCCTCTAACTAGATATTAGTTTGAGTTGGATTAAGAGTCTTCCTTTAGTTAGAATTTGAGGTAGTTTGACTCAAGATGCTACTCTATCTGTACATCTATTCTCTAATGTTTTAATTTATTTCTATTTTAAAAATCCCTTTTATTATTTTCCTGCACACATGTGAAATTTTCCCAACCTTTAAATTTGTATTCTCTCTTTTCATAGAGTTTGATTTTATCTCATATCTTTTGACTTATTTAATATTTTATTTAGTCCCTTATTTAAACTTAGACTTTCTTCTAACAAGGTCTAAAACATTTCATCATATTTTCTAGGCCATCTAAATTTATTGGCTCACAATTAATTACACGACATGCCCTTCAAGACAGACCTTCGTGCTCCAAGGGTGACACTCTCCTTTGACTAGTTTTGGAAGTTTGTCTGACCCTTGGAGTCAATACTCCATTTAGTCGACCTTATGAGAGACTAAGGGGTTCTAAGGAATAAATATTATGCCTTATTGTGCGCCCCTTAGATTTCCTCGTGAGTGACTATCTCAGTCTGCCCTCACGGCATCATGTACCTCTTGAACTAGGTAATCTTTAACCTACCATTCAGGTCACAGCAAGAGTGCTAGTAGGTTGTGACAAGGACGCTGCCACACCCATCCCTCAAATGTATGGTTTTTGTTCATGACCACTTTACTCCTTATGTGAGTCAGATTAGCAAGCATTGCCAAGCCTGCATCCACTAAAAAAAATAATGTCAATAATCCATATACATAAATCATATTGTAATCAATCATATATCACATATGCGTAAAATGAAATACTAAAAAAAATGCAATCCACTCCCTGGCTCAATCCGGAGCCCAAGGAAGTCCATTGATGCCATCAACATTCATAACCTATCATGTGTTCTACACACTCAGGGAAACTTGTCAATAATATTTGTCAATACATATACATCTGAAAGTAATAATAAATCACAATACATCATCATCATCATATATAAATCATAATATACCATAATAGGATCACTTGCACGCAAGTGTCCTCAAAGAATAAGTAAATATAAGTGTGATCAATAGAATGAGATATTAGATCCGCATTTTGGCAAGAGCACGGAGATAAATATTTGTGTTAAGTTATTACTTAGTTGTGTACATGAAGGGTTTTTATGGTTAGATAGACCGGTGTCCATAGACACAAAGTTAATTTCACGGATAACTAGGTTTCCATCAAAAGGGGAATATCCATCACCATTATTCATAGACAAGACAAAGGAGAAAGCATTGACAGAAATAATGAAGGACAAGTACGAAACATTCAGAGGCTCACGCGATCTGGATGTTGAAAGCATCAATGATGATATAGTTTGGTTCATTACACAAATGTTGGCATGCAAGTTGTTGAGCAATGCCACAAGGATCAGGTACCAATAGGTGTGATACTGACAACTAATAAGTGTGTCGCAGGAGTTCAAATGAGCCGGGAAACATTCCTATTGAACTAGTTCTTGATAAATTTCAAGGAAGCGCAAGACAAAGGTATGGAATTTCATTATGCTTGGTTGTTAATATTGATAGAATTAGTGGTTTGGAGGGAGCGATAGGACACTCAATTTCCAGGAGTTGTGAAGAATCCATGTTTAGCAACGAGATATGTAAACTTGTGGCATACTACACACAAGGAGAGGAAGCTAGATAACAATTTTACATTCTATGTATACAAGGAAGTAATTCGAATGAGTATCTAGAATAAATTGTGCATACTATTGTGGGTAGTATAAGAATACAAGGGGATTGCATGCTTCAAATATGGAGGACATCCTATGTACATTCAGGCCAAGAAGGATCGATAGAAACAATGAATGTTGTGTAGATACAAGTTGACAAAGGTTGACGTGGGACAGATCATAGAAGAATAAGAAGACAAATAGAAAAACTTAGTACCAGAGGCAGAGAAATTGGAACCACAATTGTCAGAGAAAGAGCCAGGGAAAGAAGGAGATGAAGAAGAATAAGAAGAAAAGGAAGGGAAATGAAATGGCACAGGAGGAATAAAGAAGAAAGTACTGCACCCGAGAGAGAAATAGAAGGAACCGCATATGGAAAAATCAGTATCACAACGAAAGAAGAGGAAATAAATCAAGCAAGTGGCCACACAGGCTTTGTGCAAGGATGGATTAGAAAATATTGTGGATAAAGTGAAAGAGATTACTGAGGAGTATTTTGAGTGAGTGGTGCAGAAGCAAGAAGAAAGGTACTTGGATGTGCAAGCGCAAATTGTCGCACTACGACAGATTTTGGAGACAACCAATATTGCACAAGTCAGAATAGGCGAACAAGAGTCTATGGAGAGAACGGAAAACATGACAGAGTTGCAACCAATGAAATCTCACCCATATGTGACATCAACAGAGCGACAGGTGATGAAGATAGTAGCAGGAGATGTAGAGTTCCCTATGGCAGAATTATAGGATCATGCAAAGGCACTTAGTCATTTTGACTTGGTGCTATCTCAGTTTCCAGTAGAAGTGCTACATGGTTTGCATACAAGCATGAAACAAGAACTACAATTGCACACGATGTTAAAATTGATGGACTTGAAAAAGGTAGTCGTAGATAAGGATGTGTTGCAAACAGAATATGATCAACTTAGATGGGATTGGGATGAGGCTGCACAAAGGATAGAGAGAGAGAAACAAGCGGTCCAGGGGGTTTATAATATTATTCCATAAATTCCTAGGGAGGAAGACTCCCCATTAGAAGATCAGGTGACAAAGATCAATGAATTCATTCAGGGATTCTGCACAAATATTCTTGATTTGGAGGCACGCTAGATACAGAGCACTCCATCAGAGGAAAGGGAGCAAAGGGAGAATACGGTGACAACAACCATAGAGAAAATCAAAAGTATGGAAGAAAAATGTGCCAAGATATATGAATAAAGCACAGGATTATGGACTTAGATGATTGAATACATGGAACTACAGGAAATTGGAAAGACATTGTAGGTTGCATAGGACAAGGTGTAGAAGTTCAAGGAAGTGATGAGCACATTACCACTAGCAGAGATGATGGTAGCAATGATAGAGAATAAAATATTGTAGTCAGAGATGAACTAGATGAGGGTGTAGGAGAAGGCTCATGTACAAAAGATAGAAACATTGTAGGAAGAAGCATACAAGGTGACATCAGAAGTAGCAGTTGCATAGGGAGTGGTCAAGCAGGCAGTACAAGAAAGTGCAAAAAATTTGAAAACCCATATTATTGTAGAGACGGTTGAAGGAATTGCGCAAAAGGAAACACAATAAAGAGAAAATATCACAACTGCAAGTGAGACATTTCAGAAGCTCATGGAGTCCCTTAAGAAATCCTGAAGTGGCTCAAGACGAGCCACAGGTGAGTATTGGGCCCTATTGGAGCAACACATTTTAGTTAAGTTTTGAGAATTGCATAGGAGAAAACCATGCGACAAGTCAACAAAGGAGCAGCATGCCCGGAAGACAATTAGCACATAATCAGGAGCCATTGTGCGGAAGGTGGAAGTTAGTTAGTAGTATTTAGACCATTTGGTCCATTTTTTAATGGGCTAAACCCTAATATCAATGTATAAATATGTATGAGTTTTGGGAAGGAAAAAGGAAATTGGTGGATGAGGAAAGGAGTTAAGTGTGCATTGTATGTGTGAATGGATAGGACATTTTGGGGAAGAACTGATGTATCTTATTTGAATGCGGTGTGCACCTATTGTAAGGATTGAACATGAATGAATAATATAAGAATCCAGTCGTTATGGACGTATCCCATTTTGGGGTGAACCATGTGAAATCTATGTGTCATGATGTATGTTGTGATGTGTTTCTTTTATGTTCAGTTTATGGTTCACATGTAATGCATGGATGGTTAATATGAATACGATATATGATGGTTTTGCACACAAGTTGAATAATTAGGTCAGATGAATTCGTTATACATTGTTATTCTATTATGATTTCACACACATGGTATATTTCATGTTGAATGAATGTTAAGTAAGAATGAATGTTAGAGTGGTCTCCATTCCCTTCATGACTGCAGAAGCCTAGTTCCTGCAGTTCCCATAGGTACCTCGAGTGAGACTTCACCTCCTTGCAGGTGATGTCGAAAGGGCCGGTATCTTGAGATTTGTTGTTGAATTAATGTTGAACCCATATTCTTCCCACTGTGTGCCAACAATTACTGTAGCTACCGTGTACTTTCCACCTGGTGTGACACGTGGTACTCATGTTGCATCACAAACCACTCCCTCAAAAACTCCAAATCACCATGACACGAGGACCTTCCTTATCGACTGACATGGTGTACACATCATCACCAAGAACTTGGCTCATTCATCTAGGTACTAACACATGTCCACTATGCATTGGTTGGGTGATGTCATCCTCCTCTGCTCCAAGCTTACGAGGGAAGGTCAAAACCTTTCCCTAGAACCTTTCCCTACCAGGACACTGGGTGCTAAACTCCCTCCTAATCTTATATGAAAATCTACAATTGAGGCCTCTTTCTCGCTCCTCAATCGATGGCTCTAGTTCTCTTTCGGAGTTCCTCCCATCAGAGTGCATCTCCTCCGATACTGCAACTCACTCTTACCAACACCCTTTCTATGAACAGTCGATATTTTCTCAACCAACAGATCTAAGGTTTAGGATTATGGCAGCTATCTCAAAACTTCAAGCTGATAGGGACTCACCCTCTATCCTTTCCACAAGTTACAGGCTGACATGTGTCATCCTGTAGACACGTTGGCACTTTGATAGTCTGACCTTCGAGTAGGTTGAGAACCAATATCAATGGTCATGGTTCTCTCTGACACATGATCTAATATATCAAGTGTTCTTGTTGACTCAGAACCTCCCCCTTCGAAGCCCTACTGTGACCATGCACTAAAACACTCTAATGTCTTATCCTCTGACAGGATTATAGTGCCATCAATGATCATGATTTCCTTGTGTCTCTGTGCTTGAACACTCTAAAGATCATTCCCCCGACCAACTTATGACCTACATCAATGGTCCAGGATTCACCAAGACCTCTCTCTGATGGATCCAAAGGCTCTGATTGGCTCAGATCATCTCCCGTCGGACTCCCACACCACCTTGTACCCAAGCACTTTGATGGCTTCCTTCCCCAACCAACTATCAGGATCCAATCATTGTGCTAAATCAACAGTTGCGAGCCTTTCAAAGAAAAAAACAATGTTTTCTCAGGTTTAACAGTCCGATCCAAGACTTAGCAGGTCAAGGATTTCTTCAAAGGATTTTCCAATATTTTTACCAAGCCTTCTTGTGCTTCACCTTACTTAGAAAACTGCTAGGGAATTATTCCTCTACCTCGGATGAAGATTTACGCCCTACAACTCTTCCATTTCAACATAGGAGGTTTATACATGACTTAGTTATTCAAATACAAGGATTCACATTAAACACAGTCATTCAAATGCAAAGATTTACCAAGGAAACAACATTAATTCCATTATTTTTTGGGTATGCAAAAATATAGCACATTCACATGAATCCATCTATTTCCTCTACTTGATACACAAGGCGTGAAGAATACTTATATGTTACAGGTTATAGCCAGCTAAATGACTCTAGGTGTTCTCCTTTCCACCCAACCATAGGCTTTGCATGCTTAGTCACTTCGATAGCAGGCCACCCCCGTGCCAAGCCATGATACCACCAGGGGATCTATCTCATGTTCTCAAGGAGTTTTGTATGTGAAGGTTATGCTCCTTCACACCACTCTTGGTAAATATTTCCTCACACCCACCTAGCCCGGGCCTCATCGAGGTTTATCAAACACCATCCCAGCATAAATCTTGTTGCCTCTTAGCTCAGGTTGGGTACCTGGAATCTCAGACCAGTCCTACAACCAAAATCTTTCTCTGATACCTATGTCTCTTTGCACACACATGGGATCTCTCTTTCCTTCCTTCCCCATATCCCTTCATGTGTCCCCTGTACTTAATCCCTTGGTAAGGTTCTTAACTTGTCCCCTTGTTTTCTTCTATTAGAAGGAACTTGGTTCAAATAGGAAACAAGGTGATGGTACTCTATGGTACCTTTGGTTGACAACTTCTATTGTCCTAACCAAATATCCCATACTTGGATTCATTTGGGGTGGTTGGTTGTTCAACTACCATCCCTCTTCTCATTAATTGTCTTGCTTCAACTACAATCTAGAGGAAATGTGGTTATTTTCTCATCATCATTCATCAAGGTGACTTGGGGGTCTTTTACACATGAGCCCCCCTTCTCTTCCCCCTCACAATTCCCTTTAGTGGTATCATGGCTATTACTTTTAAGGATTCACCCCACAGTCATCTAGTTGGCATGTTCAATCAAACAATAATACAATTGTAATGATCAAATGCCATGACATGGAAATCATTATACATGATTAATTACATACTCGGGATAATAGGGTTCTTACATCGATGCCCAAAATTCCAGGATTGTCAACAAAAAGGGAGAGTGTATCAACTCTTCCCTCCCTCAAGATTTCAATACCTATTACAAATTCTTGAAACCCGATGAATCCATTACCAAAGAATTCTTGGTATCATTCTATGAAATGTATGACACCAGCAAGATATTGGAAAATTGGTGGAAAGAAGACAAAAAAATTAATCAATCCTCAATGAGGTATGTCATTACTGGTTTGAGAGAACCCTACATGTATGCCATGATTATTCTATGCATATTGTATGGGGAAAGAGACTGTTCTCAATTCTATGAATCCTGGTTGTCATTGTCCTATCATGTAGTCACCACATCCTAGTGCTCCCCCTTATTTACATATGGTATCTTTCCTCTTGGATGTGTTGTGTGCCAAAAACACTTTCCCAGGTCTGTCACTCATCCGATAGGTCTCTCAGCTACCATTGCATGTGTATTTCAACATGTTATGGGAGAGTAGGTATACAACTTATATTCACAAATTTGCAACTTCTTCATGGCCAGGATTTACTTTCTCATATTTGGGAAAGAGTGTCATATGTTATCCAAGTAAGCAAATAAGATCCTAACATACATAGGAAACAAGTATATAGAGGAGAAACATACATAAATGAGGATTTATGGGGATACTAGTCCACCACACCTACTACGAATTTATGTACCTGACGGACTTCTAGTCGGCGAAATATTCTATCAATCTATTATGCAAGGTTTCAATGAAAATTTGGTAAAGGAAAAAAATATGATATTCATCCCTTATGGTTTTTAGGTGGGGTCTTACATGGTGAAAGATGAAAATCATGCAGAGCAATAAGGACAGGTGCATCTAGAGTATATATTCATGATTGGGATATTTAGGAAGAATGACCCCAAAGGTTTGGTTCTAAGGCATGCTGAGCAGTTAATATTGAGTTGGCCATATGCTCATGAGAAGTGAAAAGAGGATTTTTTCACTGAATATTCCCAAGACTGGAAGTAGGTAGAAAAGATGAAATCCAACCCGAAATTACATATTTTTTCTTATTTACCTCTGGAATAACAGATCAAAATGGTCAATCTAGGAGTCTCTTCTAGCAAAGAGGTTGATAAAGAGAAAAAGGAAGGAGAAGAGAGGATAAAAGTAGAGAAATATTGAAATTCCTTGCAAGAAAAGAAACAAAGAATTATGAAAGAGAAGGAAGAATAAAGAAGACTACAGGAAGAGTAGTGAAAAACGGATGAGGAGGATGCATCATAGAGGTTACTCACAAAACATAGAAAGAAATAAGAAAAAGAAAAAAGAAAACAAGAATACATAGAGAAAAGGAAAAAGACCAAGAATAAAAGGCCCAACAGGAGACAAAGGAGTTAAGGAAGAAGAAATATCATGAGCTATCCAATGGGTAAAGGAAGAGACATGAAGATTAAGAAGAATGGAGGAAGAAAGAGGCATTGGAGTGGTTAGAAAGAGAGAAGGTTGAACAAGAGCATAGTCATAAGGAGAACCAAGAAAAATCTACTATTGCTTTGAAGTCTACAAAAGTTATTGATTTAAAAAAATATGAGGAAAAGGTGGTGGAGACTTGTTGACGATTGAAAACGTCAACATAATTTCGCCCGCAAAGTGTTGCTAAAGCCTATTATTATATAAGACTAAATAATGCTAGTAGGTGGGACCCCCTTGAGATTTTGAAGATCGGATCCATTCATTTTCAATGTTATGATGATGTGCTACAAAGGTTCACATGGTTGATGAGAATATGGTTGTCATTGATGTGAGTTAATCTTTGGGATGTTGTTCCTTCATGATACTACCGCCTGCTATTCATTTATGGTATTCGTTCTTCTCTCACCTGCACAACAAATATGTTAGTGAAAATTGTAGAAAGGCATTTTGAGGAAAATAAAAATACTATATCTAATGCAAAAGAGACCTAGCTCTGCAATACTACATGAATTAAGTGTTTGTTGATTATTGTTAGACCTTAGATAACAAATAAATGGCTATAAAAGAAAAAATGTTAGATTACATTTTTATATATATGCATATGGTGGATATTTTGGTGGCGCATTTTGTCAAAGTGATTGTATAGTGGTCAAGCGATTTATTTGAGTTATGTTGGGAATATAAACATGGGTGGCACATTTGGAAAAGTAACCACGTGAATGGTTGAATTGTTATGTGAAACTCAAATTATGTTATGGTTTAAATGGTTGATATTCTCGATGCATGGATTGATTAATGTTGTTAATGGGGGCTCGTTGGCATGTACTATGGAGTAAATGTGATATGGGTGGAGGCGACATGCATTTACTACATGTCACCTTTACCCTTCCAGTTGGTCACCACCCTAGTCGGACTATTGTTTGATCGGGCTGTTGTGTTTGCTTTCCATATTTTTGGCAGGGTGAAACCACTCGGCCACCTCTCATCTTAAGGTTTTTGATTAACATGTATGTATATTTTGGCCATTCTTGACTTCACTCTGGTTATGAAATTTTTTTGGCTCAGTTGTGTGGGTTTGTGTTTGTCCTAAGTGCTACAACTCTGTGGAATTTTGGTTTAGAATGGAAAATGGATGGTCCTGCTTATAATTATTTGAATTCATTGTAGTTGCCGGTCTTATTGGGTGATATCTTTTGTTACCACCATGCGTTTGTTAAAAGTTTTTTTTTATAAATCATGGCTTGATGGTTGTCTTCGCAATTCTTGGGTTTAACTAGAGCTATGTTTTCTTGTCTGGCACTGTCAAGAACTATCTCCCATTCACAAGCATCATAGTCCTCCTTGTGCGTACGCCTTTAGCCTCAAAGTTTCACTATGGTTGGTGACTTTCCTCATATGATGGATATTGTGAAAACCCTTAACCCTCCAGACTAGAGACATGTAGGGAGTCTGTCGAGCCTGTTAAATTGTTCCTAATTATTGCAATTTTCACTCCTAAAAAATTCACAGTTGCTAGCCTGGTGTCAAAGAAATCAGTTGTTTTAATGGAAGGGCCTCTTCTCGTTTCGATTGGATGCGTGGGTATACACAGTTATCACGAATTGTATGGTTAAGTGGTTTTTCCTTAGCACAGTGGCAAATTTTTTGTTAATGTACAATCACTAGTTTTTCCCTTATGGTGATTTGGTTGATGGTTGACATTGGTTACAAGGATTTGGTGTTGTTCACACATGTCGCATCTTGTAGATGATGTTTTTCAAAGTACATTATTGGACTGGATATATCTACTACATCTTTTGTTGTTGATAAAATAAGCTTGGGTATGCACGGCCCGATCAGTAACAAGCGACTTAATAAATATCCCAGAATTATGTTTTGAGTTATGACGTGGTCATATGTTGCTAAGTGGTTACTAAAAATATTACACTGTGGAATTCTCTCAGTTGTGCATTGTGTGTAGTATGGATGACTTGTTTTATGCCCTGTGATACCCTTTGAGTTTTAAGTGCGTTATTTATTGAAATTAATCAATGTTGATGACAATCGTGTTGGATATTTGGCTCGGCTTTTTAGTTGCATTGAGATGTTTTACAATGGCATGGTTACATGGTTTTGGAAATTTACTTCTCCGTAGCCTGTGTCTAAACAATGACTGTTGGTTGTATAATCAATTGTTTTTAGGCGTGGCATATGAGGTTTTGATTGTTTTGATCTTTCCACTGCATATATATATGGAAACGAATATCATTACAAACCTTGATTTGGCTTTATTACAGAAATAGTGACTTCATTATTATTTTGGAAACACTACTTTTAAATATATATGTGGATTGGGAAATGTATGGTAGTGGTGGATGTTAATGATTACATATTGGGAATGAGTTTTGTTGTTGACTATTATAAAATGTAGAATGTGCAAATAAAGGAAACAAAACCTCTTACAGATTGTGTGAAATACTTTTGTTTTGTAATGGTTGTGTTGGATATTAATGGACAGTGAAATTAGGCAAATAGATAGGAATTTTACTTGGTCATCTGATTGTTGGTTGATGCATATTTTTATTACTGCAAAAGATGTTATGGATTTCTTTATTAATCTCATGAACAATAAACGTTTTGTTTTACCCCCTCATTATCTCATTTTTCACTAATTTGATGCAGGAGCATCTCAAGCTAGCCAGCGTGGGAGAAAAGGACAGTTGGACAAGCGCCAACGCAAATTTTGAAATTTCCTTGAAGTTGATGCGCCATCTTAAATAAGATAATTAAGAAGGAGCGCACTTGTATAATGTAAACGGACCTTGAGCGATTTTCTCTCGTCCTTAGTAGGTAGAAGGCCATTATGGTAGTTAATGTAAGTAGATAGAATTGAATGTGTAGATTTGACAGTTTTAGAGCCCAAGAGGGAAACGAGATATAGACACCCTCATTGTGTATTCTAACGGGATTAAGAAAAGAATAGAGGAGAAGCAGAGAGCTATGTAGCAGAATCCATGTATAGAAGTTCTGAATTAATACAAATAAAGTTGTGAATTAGACTCATGGTGTTCATATATTCTCTGTGTATGCATCTTTGAATCTTATGCTCATGAATGTTTTACTCTTTCTGTCATGCAATTGCTTTTACGCTATATATGAATGATTTCTTGTTGAATGTTTGAAATCTGAGAGGAAAGGGTAATGGAACACGTTTCAATTGTTTCTCTATATGAACAAGAGTTCCTGCAAGGAGTGCAGTTGAATCGTCCGCAAGGAGTGCATCGACAAAGGTTCAAAGATTTTCTCTAAAAGCTCAGGAGAGATAGATTTTGTTCTCATTTCCACAGAAGTGCAGTCAGGCACAGGAGCCCTGCAAGGAGTGCGCAGGCTGAGTAAAGTCTCAAGGTTGCGAACCTGAGAGAAGAATTTAGAGACTGCTGCTGCAAGTGTGGGCGGAGTCGAAGAAGTTAAGCATTTGAAAGTATCCGAAGGTCGCCGCAAGGAGTGCGCGCAAGAGTTTTTTGAAAGAATCGAAGTTTGAAGAAATATCAGAAGGATCTGAAATCTTCAAAAGGTCGTTGAAGGCAGGAAAAGAGACCAAGTACCTTGAAGTTTGTAGGAAGGCATAGTGACGAGGGGGTCGCAGGAGGACGAGCTCTCAGAAGAAGAGACGGATGGTCAGAATTCTCGGTGGAGAATCTGCGAAGTCTCGTGAGTCATTAGATCTCATAGAGAAGCAGGGGAGTTACGGCGAAAGCGTCGAAAGGTTCTAAGCTCAGAAGGAGTAGAACCATAGATCCAAGCCACAAGGGTCGTTGGATTTACACGTGGATATTTGTATCAGGTTTTCGTCGGTGGAAGTCCCATAAACCTTGCAACGGGACTCGCGAAATCACGAAACGCGAAATCCCGGAGGCCAAGAGAACGACGTGGGACCACAGGAATTAGCGAGGCGGACAGGTGGCATACTACTTTGGAGTTTCATGGAGTGAATTTCCATAAACATTGCATTTGGATTCGCGATATTGCAAAGTCTGAAGTCCCGATGAAGTGAAGTGGCGTTGAAAGGACAAATCTCGCAAGTGTATCAGAGTTTCAGAAAATCGGGATTCGAGAGTCAAGGAGACAAGTTTCTCGACATCGCAATCGCCGAAATCGTGATAGGGAAAATCCCAAAAGGAAAAAGGAAAGGCCAACATTGATTGTTTTGGGTTTCAGGGATTCGAGAGACCAACGCTTGACCACTGGATTCGCGAAGTTGCGAAGTCCGATCTCCCAAGAACAAAGAGGGGATCCCATGAGAGTTTGTTGTGTTATAGGTATGAAATAACTGAGAGGGGGGGGTGAATCAGTTATTGTAAATTATTAACAATTTCTCTCAATTTTATCTTCGAATCATTAATCTTAATGGCAGCAAGTCTTTACTGTGAAAACCAGTGTTATAAACATGAAGCATAT
>ML791743.1:284591-295815 GCA_009831015.1 Picea engelmannii | reverse complement strand
CAGCGTCTGTGTTTGCATTTGTGTTGCAGCATGTTTCAGCATCTGTTCTTCATAAACAATCGATTGCCATCAATGACAACCTTGATTATCTGCGCCTTGATCATCTGCGTCATCTCTGTTGTAGCCATATTTCCAACATGTTGTGGGTGCATATTTCCCTATAGGGAAATAGAAGAGCCGTTTAGAGTTCTTTGGGCCAATGGTAAAGGAAATATCCTGTGTTAATGTGGACCTTTCGACCTGCGGGTTGTGGAGGGAGCGTGCGTTGATGTCATCATTTGGTATCAGAGCGCAGAAAGGTTCTTTGCTTTCTGTAGCAGAGAGAAAAAGAATTCACCATGCCGCCAAGGAGAAGGGACAGGAAAACACCCGATGCACCAGAGGAGAGGTAAATGCTGAGAAGAAGGGGCACGCAGATGACATATCTAGCTATGGAGAGAGAGATGCGTGATCTACGAGCCAGACTCGAAGACATGGAGACAACATAAAGACGCACAGTCAGTGCTGGGGATCTTAGTGATTCTGAAAGTGAGATTGAGGTTGAACCTGAAGAAGAAGTTGCGGCTGAAGATGCAGCAAATGAACGTTTGATCAGAGATATTGCAAGAATGGGTGCAAGAGCGAAAATGGACATTCCAGTTTATGAGGGAAATCTGGATGTGGAGGAGCTTCTAGACTAGATTAGAGCTCTAGACACATACTTTGACTATGAAGATGTTGAAGAGGACAAGAAAGTCAAGCATGCTGTCACAAGATTGAAGGGACATGCAACATTGTGGTGGGATGAACTACAAGATGAAAGACGCTGCAAGGGAAAGCAGAATATCAAGAGCTGGGATAGAATGATTGCAAATATGAAGGAGAAATTCATCCCCAGAGATTATCAAATTAATATGTTCAGGAGAATACAGAACCTGAGACAGAAGCTGATGACAGTGAAGGAATACACTGAAGAATTCTATAAGCTAAACATTAGGGCAGGTCATCGGGAGAGCGATGATGAAAAAGTTTCCAGATATGTGAATGGCCTGAGATATGATATCCAGGATGAGATGAGTATGGTAACCATCCAAACGATGGAAGATGCTTATCAGATGGCTCTGAAAGCGGAAGAGAAGATGAGCCGAAAGCAGGGCCAGAGAGGCCGAGGCAGAAGTCAACCCAGAGGCATATTAGTTGCCCAGGATAAATATCAGAAGCCCAAGGAGGACTGGAAGAAACCTCAGACTCAAACTGAGAGAGGTGGAACCTCACAGTGAGGGAAATATGCTGAATAGAGAGGGCAACATACTGAGCAGAGAGGAGATTACACTGATAATAATACTTTTCCTTGTACTAGAGGTAGAGGAAGAGGAAGAGGTGGAGTAATAACATTCTTCACATATGGAAAGAATGGGCACAAGTCTTACGGGTGTCCAAACAAAAAGAAGGAGAGTGGAGAAGCTCACATCACCGAAGCATAGAGGTGGGATGTTGAGGCAGAAGACGTTGAAGGTGGAAGATCGCTGATGATGTGAAAATCTCTTTTGACACTAGAGAAGGAGGTGGAGAGTTCAATCCAAAGAACCAGACTTTTTCGGATTGCTTGCAAGACCAAGGACCGACTATGAAAGGTCATTGTGGACAGTGGTAGCACGGATAATATTGTTTCTACAGAGATGGTAGAAAATTTGGGGCTGGAGACGATTGATCATCCAAGCCCATACAGAATTTCGTGGCTACAAAAAGGACATCAGGTAACTGTCACTAAATAGTGTTTAGTTGAATTTAAGATAGGAGGATATAATGATAAGATACTCTGTGATTTTATTCCTATGGATGTTTGTCATCTATTGTTGGGTAGACCATGGAAATATGACAGGAACGTGATTCATGACGGGAGGATGAACACATATACCCTAGAGAAGAATGGGAGGACTCACATGTTGCTTCCAATCAAAGATAAGGAGGTGAAAATGGAAGTAAGCAACACTGTACTTCTCATGAGTGGGAAGGAACTTCTTACAGAGGTCAAGAAGAAGGAGGATCCACAGTTCATTGTGGTTAGGAAACCGAAGATTGTTTTGACCAGCACAAGGGTGGATGATTTACCAGAAGAGATTTAGGAGTTGTTGGAAGAGTTCGCTGATATAGTAGTGGACGAATTACCTTGCTCGTTGCCACTGATCAGAAGTGTGAGTCGTCATATTGATCTCATACCAGGAGCTAGTTTTCCAAACAAAGCCGCATATAGATTGACGCCGCAAGAGAATGAAGAGGTCAAAAGACAAGTCTAGGAGTTGTTGGACAAAGGTTTAGTTAGAGAAAGCTTGAGTCCATGTGTTGTTCCGACAGTACTCAGTCCGAAGAAAGACGGAGGTTGGAGGATGTGTATTGACTCGAGGGTGATTAATAAGATAACCATCAGGTACAGATTTCCATTACCAAGGATGGATGATATGATGGATTGCTTGAGTGGAGAAAAGTATTTTTCAAAGATTGATTTGAAAAGTGGTTATCACCAGATTCATGTGAGAGAAGGTGACGAGTGGAAAACAACCTTCAATACTAATGAAGGATTGAATGAATGGCTTGTTATGCCGTTTGGATTAACAAATGCACCAAGTACCTTCATGAGGTTGATGAACGAAGTCCTGAAGGAGTTCATCAGAAAATTTGTTATCGTATATTTGGATGACATACTGGTTTTCAGTAAAATAGTGGCAGAGTATCTGAAGCATTTGGCTACAGTGATGCAGAGGTTACAGCAGGAGAAGTTGTTGATAAACATGAAGAAATCCTCATTCATGAAGACAGAGCTCATTTATTTGGGGTTTTTTATTTCGGAAAATGAGTTGAGGATGGATCCAAATAAGGTGGAGGTAATCAAGAATTGGCCATCACCGAAGAATATCTTGGAGGTGAGAATTTTTCACGGATTAGATAGTTTCTACCAGAAGTTCATCTGGAATTTCAGTGGAATTAGTGCATCGATGATGGACACAGTGAAGAAAAGACACAAGTCTTTTCATTGGACAGAAGAGGCTGAGAAAATTTTTAATCTGTTGAAGAGGAAGATTTCGGAACAACCAGTTTTTGTGTTGCCGGATTTCCGAAAGACCTTTCAGGTGAAATGCAATGCAAGTGGATTCGCAATCGGGGTAGTCTTAAGTCAAGAAGACAGGCCAATAGCATACTTCAACGAGAAGCTAAATGAAGCGAAAGTGAAATACTCCACTTATGATAATGAGTTTTATGCTATTATACAGGCACTGAATAAATGAAGGCATTACTTGATCCCGAAATAATTTGTCTTATGCAGTGATAATCATGCACTATAGTTTGTGACTCAATAGGAAAATTTGAATCAGAGACATGTCAAATGGGTTGAGTATATGCAAAATTTCACTTTTGTAATTAAAAATATTTCGGGTACTGCTAACAAAGTTGTTGATTCTTTGAGCAGGAAGTGTTTGCTATTGCAGGAGTTCAAGGTCAAAACATTGGGTTTTGATGATCTCAGGGACATGTACGTAGATGATCAGGATTTTAAAGAGGCGTATGAAGAAACTGAGAATCCAATTCTAAGGGATAGAAGTCAATGGACAGAATACATGATCCAGGAAGGATTATTGTTTAAAGGTAATCAACTGTGTATTCCGAAATGCTCCATGAGGGAGAATCTGCTGAAGGAGAAACACAGTGGAGGATTGGTAGGACACTTTGGTCACAACAAGACTTTTGCGAAGCTGAATGAGTCATATTTTTGGCCGGGAATGTGAGCATATGTCAAGAGATTCGTGGACAGATGCATAATTTTCCAGCATTCGAAGGGAAGGAAACAAAATGCGGGGTTTTATCAACCATTGCCCATACCAGAGAGGCCGTGGGATGCAATCAACATGGATTTCATATTGGGGTTGCCAACAACACAAAGAGGTTCCGATTCAATCTTTGTGGTGGTAGATAGATTTTCCAAGATGTCACACTTCATTCCATGTCAGAAGACCAGTGACGCAAATCACATTACGAATCTGTTTTTCAAAGAAGTCATTCGACTTCATGGTTTGCCAAGGAGTATAGTTTTGGATCGAGACACCAAATTCATAGGACACTTTTGGAGGACCTTATGAAAGAAGCTGGGAACTAACTTGTCTTTTAGTTTGGCTTATCATCCTCAGACGGATGGAAAGACAGAATTGGTGAACAGAAGTCTGGGAGACTTGCTGAGAAGCCTGGTGACAGAACACCACATCCAATGGGACATCATATTACCACAGGCAGAGTTTTCTTATAATGACTCGGTTAACAGGAGAACAGGGCAGAGTCATATTTTTGGCCGGGAATGCAAGCAGATGTCAAGAGATTCGTGGACAGATGCAGAATTTTCCAGCATTCGAAGGGAAGGAAACAGAATGCGGGGTTTTATCAACCATTGCCCATACCAGAGAGGCCGTGGGATACAATCAACATGGATTTCATATTGGGGTTGCCAACAACACAAAGAGGTTCCAATTCAATCTTTGTGGTGGTAGATAGATTTTCCAAGATGGCACACTTCATTCCATGTCAGAAGACCAGTGACGCAACTCACATTGCGAATATGTTTTTCAAAGAATTCATTCGACTTCATGGTTTGCCAAGGAGTATAGTTTCGGATCAAGACACCAAGTTCATAGGACACTTTTGGAGGACCTTATGAAAGAAGCTGGGAACTAACTTGTCTTTTAGTTCAGCTTATCATCCTCAGACGGATGGAAAGACAGAAGTGGTGAACAGAAGTCTGGGAGACTTGCTGAGAAGCCTGGTGACAGAACACCACAGCCAGTGGGACAACGTATTACCATAGGCAGAGTTTTCTTATAATGACTCGGTTAACAGGAGAACAGGGCATAGTCCATTTCATATTGTCTATGGCATGCAGCCGAGGGGAATTTCTGAACTGAGAGATTCAGAACAGACTGCGACTAGGAGCACTAGTGCAGAATATTTCGCAAAGGCGATGAAATAACTTCACAGCTAGGTGAAGGAGCGACTACAGAATTCAAGCCAGGAATATAAGTGTAGAACAAACCAACACAGGAGACAACTTCAGTTTGAGGTTGGTGACTTGATTCTAGCACATTTGAGGAAAGAAAGGTTCTCGAGAGGAACATATAATAAACTAAAGATGAAGAAAATTGGACCATGTAGGGTCTTAAAGAAATTTGGGGTGAATTCTTACGAGATTGAATTACCCGATGGGATCGGAATTTATCCAATATTCAATATCTCTGATTTTTACCCATATAAAGCTGAGGAAACAGAAATAGGAATTGAGCAGCCAGTGATCCAGTGGACAAAGCAGATGCTAGTTGCAAATAAGCCACAGATGGAGCACATACTGGATAAAAGAGTAAGCAAGAAGACTAGGCGGAAAGAATACTTTGAATATTTGGTCAAATGGAAGGGCCATCCAGTTGAAGTTGCTAGCTGGGAGAATGAAGCAGAGATCCAGAAGCATGGATAGACCGTGTGCGAGCTCATGGACAGGAGCCCATGAAATTTTTTCAAGCCAGGGAGTATGATGCAGGAGCATCTCAAGCTAGCCAGCGTGGGAGAAAAGGACAGCTGGACAAGCGCCAATGCAAATTTTGAAATTTCCTTGAAGTTGATACACCATCTTAAATAAGATAATTAAGAAGGAGCGCACTTGTATAATGTAAATGGACCTTGAGCGATTTTCTCTTGTCCTTAGTAGGTAGAAGGCAATTATGGTAGTTAATGTAAGTAGATAGAATTGAATGTGTAGATTTGACAGTTTTAGAGCGCAAGAGGGAAATGGGATATAGACACCCTCATTGTGTATTGTAATGGGATTAAGAAAAGAATAGAGGAGAAGCAGAGAGCTGTGTAGCAGACTCCATGTATAGAAGTTCTGAATTAATACAAAGAAAGTTGTGATTCAGACTCATGGTGTTCATATATTCTTTGTGTATGCATCTTTGAATGTTATGCTCATGAATTTTTTACTCTTTCTGTCATGCAATTGCTTTTACGCTATATATGAATGATTTCTTGTTGAATGTTTGAAATCTGAGAGGAAAGGGTAATGGAATGAGTTTCAATTGTTTCTCTATCTAAGCAAGAGTTCCTGCAAGGAGTGCAGCTGAATCCTCCGCAGAAAGTGCATTGAAAAAGGTTCAGAGATTGTCTCTGAAAGCTTAGGAGAGATAGATTTTGTTCTCATTTCCACAGAAGTGCAGTCAGGCACAGGAGCCGTGCAAGGAGTGCGCAGGACGAGTAAAGTCTCCAGGTTGCGAACTTGAGAGAAGAATTTAGAGACTGTTGTTGCAGGTGTGTGCGGAGTCGAAGAAGTTAAGCATTTGAAAGTATCCGAAGGTCGCCGCAAGGAGTGCGTGCAAGAGTTTTCTGAAAGACTCGAAGTTTGAAGAAATATCAGAAGGATCTGAAATCTTCAAAAGTTCATTGAAGGTAGGAAAAGAGACCAAGTACCTTGAAGTTTGTAGGAAGGCATAGTGATGAGGGGGCCACAGGAGGATGAGCTCTCAAAAGAAGAGATGGATGGTCGAAATTCTCGGTGGAGAATCCGCGAAGTCCCGTGAGTCATCAGATCTCACAGAGAAGCAGGGGAGTTACGGTGAAAGCGTCGAAAGGTTCTAAGCTCAGAAGGAGTAGGACCATAGATCCAAGCCACAAGGGTCGTTGGATTTACACATGGATATTTGTATCGGGTTTTCATGGGTGGAAGTCCTGTAAACCTTGCAACGAGACTCGCGAAATCACAAAACGTGAAATCCCGGAGGCCAAGAGAATGGCATGGGACCACAGGAATTAGCGAGGCAGACAAGTGGCATACTACTTCAAAGTTTAGTGGAGTGAAGTTCCGGAAACATTGCATTTGGATTCATGATATTGTGAAGTCCGAAGTCCCGATGAAGTGAAGTGGCGTTGAAAGGACAAAGCTCGTGAGTGTATCAGAGTTTCAGCAAATCGGGATTCGGGAGTCGAGGAGACAAGTTTCTCGACATCGCCATCACTGAAATCGCGATAGGGAAAATGCCGAAAGGAAAAAGGAAAGGTCAGCGTTGACTGTTTTAGGTTTCGGGGATTCAAGAGACCAACGCTTGACCATTGGATTCTCAAAGTTACGAAGTCCAATCTCCCAAGAGCAAAGAGGGGATCCCGTGAAAGTTTGTTGTGGGTGCATATTTCCCGATAGGGAAATAGAAGAGCCATTTAGAGTTCTTTGGGCCAGTGGTAAAGGAAAGATCCTGTGTTAACGTGGACCTTCCGACCTACGGGTTGTGGAGGGAGCATGCATTGACGACATCATAATTACAACCCCCTCACATATCCCAGATTCATTTTGTTCACTCCCTGTTCTGATATTGATTACTGCTAAGAGATTTTTTGTGGATGAACTGGCAGTGTCTTGAGTGGATTGCAGTAAGTTTTTTTTTTTTTTTTGGGGGGGGGGCAGTGATTTACAATTGATTTTTGTTGTCATTGAGTAGTGACCATTTCTTATCCCCTTTAATTATATCATATTTTCGCTCAATACAATCCCCTCATGTATCCCAAAACATTGTTTTCACCCCCCTGCTCATTGATTAACATTAGAAGAATTTGTATGGATTGGATTGCATGAGCCTGATACATTCTAAGCCAAATATATTTCGTATTTTTAAGGAGTTGTCATGCATGGTTATTTAAAATACTATTTTCTAACTGTTAACATATGCGGGATAAGTTTTTTCAGTCGGGGAAGCCATGGCCAAGGAAACAGAGGTAGAGGAAACTGGAATCGAGGCCCAAGAAGGCCTAGGTTCTCTATACATTTTGATGTTGATTCAGAAGAGCTTGGACAATTGTTTCATGCTAGATTCTTTAATTGGATTGGACAGGGAATAGTCCAACCGAGGCCTGAAAGGTCTCCCTTCCAAGCCCCTTAAGCCCCCGGTATCCCTATGCCTCCTCATGTCTCTTTACAAACTGAAGTCCCGGAAAATGATGGGTGGCAGGAGATTTTTCACCTGGTAGTCTCCCAACATCGTGGCTGGCCAAACTCAACCTTGCCTACTCCCCCACCTTTGAACCCCATTGTCCAAGATACCCCTAACCACTCACCAGTGCAATCCTCCCATTCCAGCAAGAGATTGAAGATTGAAGCACACCATGCAGTTGATAAAGGAAAAGATACTACTGCCCCTTCCTCACCGTCCGATGACTCTGACAAATCTGTGTCTTCACGGATGCATTTGAGGGATGATTGTTCCCATGTGATTAGTGAGATAAAACCTAAAGGATCTGCCCAGCCCAAGGCAAATTCAGGAAATTCAAGAGGTGACAACAGCAACCAAGAAAGGGTTGCATCACAAACTGGAAAATATGGCTTTTGAATTTTATGTTGTTTATTGTTTTATGAGAGTGGACTTCAAGGATTTTGGACAACATGATTTATTTTGGATATATGAGTATTATTTTTGAAATAATTTCAATTTTCATGAGCTAAAATTGCCAAAAGTAAATATGTTGATGGGAGGCACAAGGTGGTGTGTTTGCTTAACTAATGAATTATGTTATGATGATTATGATTGTTATGAACTAGAGGGAGTAACAAGGGGTCCCACCTACTAGTTATTATTTATCTATGACCCTATTATGATTTTTTTTTTCTCCCCCCCGCTAACTAAAGTTAGTTGAGTCTTTAGTTAGCTTAACTAATAAGTTGGTTCAACTACTTGAACCAATCCTAATTTGTTAAAAGCATAAGGGGAGAAACAAGAGGAGGATAGAAGCACAAAGAATGCTAAGGTTTGCTCTTTGAGTTTATGTTGAGGTAGTTCAGTTTTCATTCATTCATATATTCATCATAGCCTAATTCTCTTTTTTGATAGCAAGGTCTTATTGTAGACAACAATATTCAGGGTTGAATCAAATCATTCAAATGCTTGTTCTTCAGAGGTGTTGATCTATCTTTGATAGTCTGTGTAGACTTGTATGTTTGTGAATTAACTTTCATAACTAATAAAGGCTATTGTGCAGAGTTGAGTTGGAAACAATCTATGGCAAGTTGATCGAGCTTTTAGAGTTCAGTTTTGGTTTTCTGTCAGAGGTCCTTTTGTATGTTCCATCAGGGATTTCTAAGTTTGACTTTGGTCCAATATTTCTGTGTGAAGTTTTGTAAAGACAATGACTCTTTGGTGAATTGGAATGAAATAAAGGATTGTTTTATGTCTCATATATCTTGAGTATCATCTTGGTGTCTTTACTTCTATTCTTACATTTATTTCAGCAACTGATATGTTCAGAAAAATACATAAAAAGTGAATTTTCAACAAGCTTTTTGTTGATAAAAGACTAGCCTAAGCACTTGTAATTAATACTTGTGAGTTAGGATATATATTTTGTTGGCCATAAACATAGGGTGATATTCCCGTCTACTTTACTTTAGCCAAGTAAAGTCTGAAAATGCTTGAGTAAGATCAATTCATATATTTTCCTCGACATTTATTTGGCGACCATACTGGGGAGATCTTCAATATCTCTCTGGTTAAAATTTATACTCGATTTTCATCGATACATCTTTCTTTTTTGATTTTGATTCCTTGACTGTTTTACTATTTATGATTGTTCCTGTTGCAAGACAGCCCAATCTTGAGCCTGGTCTCTAAGACCAGACCAACATTGCATTGAACCTATTTCATACTATTTTAGACACTGCTAGGACTTGTGTTGAGCTTAACCGTTCTTGGGAAACAATTGAAAGAGATATTAGTATTCAAGAACAATTGGAAGCTAGACGTAGGAATCCTAGAAATCAGCAGTAACCTTTTTTATTTCAGTTTTGGCCTTTCTTTCATGTCCTTAGATTCTTGTGCTTCTAGAAGAAGAAGAGGCTTGTCACTTGAAATCAATCTTATTGCTGAAATAGGAAGAAGAAACGTTGTGTTATCTGCCCAAGCAAGTTCTCTAAGGAAAACGTTATCTGATTCATCTAGCTCGTCTTTCTTTCCCTCATCTATCATCCACAAGATGGCATCTAGTGGTGGCTCTGGTGGCACTGGAAGTGCCCCATCTTCCCAATCTTCATCATCATCAATTATTGGTAGCTTGTACATCCACCATATCCCTTTCCAATCTACTACAAACCCCACCAAAGTCATTAAAAAGTATGGGATTTTTCAGTTTGAGGAAGATGCCACAACCACACCATGGCATGTGTCCTCTCCTCTTAACCTAGCTCCTGCTACTCATACAATTCCAAAATTTAAAAAGCATTTTCCTAAGTTTTCAGGAAATAACACTATCAGTACCAACAAACACTTAGTGGCATTTTCTAATTCTTGTCATAACATAGGGGCCAACGACAATGATACTTGCATGCATCTATTCGTCAATTCCTTGGAAGGGAAGGTTGCGGCCGATTGTTTTGACCTTCCTCCTAAGATTTTGTCTACTTGGGAGGAATTAATCTACTGGTTCAGATCCACTTACTGGCAACAGAAAATCCCTATTGAGAAGTTAAGGGAGTACAATAACATCACGTACAAATATGGTGAGACCATCAGGTCTTTCAACTTGTGTTTCACCAAGTTGTATAATCAAATCCCCAAACTTATCCGCCCTCAGAACCAAGCCACCTTCATGCATTACTATAATGCATTGCCTTCTCCTTACCTTCATAGGCTTGAAGAGAAATCCATTGATAATCTTGGTTCTGCTCTACACACTTGTTCAGAGTATGAAGAACAACTTGAACGAACTGGTCCACTCGAGGGAAAATCAGTTAGACAGATAGACATGTCCACTCTCTTACAGCTAGTACAAGATATGAACAATCGTATGATAGCATTTGAGTGGAAGAGAATTGTCTCCCCTCTCACGCCTGGAGATTCATCCTCTTCTGCACCTCATTTTAGAAATCCAGTTGAAAATAATTTTCAGCCCAATGTTATCCTTCCTAGGATTTGGTATAACTTTTTTGAGGAACACCATGAAGAAACCACGTCTGAGGTAAGGAAGAGTGCCAGAGACAAGATATTTGGTAAAAGACCAGAAGCCACTATCATTGTCCTATATTTTTCTGATCCACAAGATTTCATGGTTATCAATACCAGAAACAAATCCTATTCCCCAAAAGGCAAGTTTGACCCTCCTCACATTTATTCTAGCCTGAGCTCATCCTCAACCATTGTTGGCCCCCAGGTTCCTAAAATTCCTAAGAGTCAAAGAGTCACTC
>ML791743.1:242912-284573 GCA_009831015.1 Picea engelmannii | reverse complement strand
TAAATACAACATCTTGAATCAATTGGATAACATCAAAGGAGTTGCAACCCTCCTAGACATGGTTGTCATCCCTGAACAACAGATGCGTCTGAAAAAATTCATGGAAGGAAAGGCTTCCATCGTAGCCAATTTTTTTGAAGAGGTGAGTGAAGAGGACTCCTCTTTGAATAAAGTAAGTGTACATAACTTTAGATACCCTATAAAAAAAAACCCCTTTTATATTTCTGTAAAGATAATGGATAAAATCGTCCATTGTTGCCTTGTTGATGACGGTTAGGGCCCAAGTGTGATGTCGAATATTATTATGGAAGAGCTAGGCTTGTCTTGTACAAATGAAAATGATAGAAGCATTCTCTCCTATAATAGTCTACAAAAAACTACCATAGGCGAGATTAAGGATGTAACCTTGGTTTTATGTGCTCATCCTAAGATAAGGACAACCCTCAGCATTCAAGTGATTGATATGCCTATAAGCAATTATTCAATTATCTTGGGGAGAGATTGGCAAGCCCTAATAGGTGGATACCTCTCACTTGACGGGACACATTTATCTGTTACTCGGAATGGAAATAATATCATAGTCCTTAGAGAAGGAAGAATTTCACCCTACATAGAGAGTGTTCCACAATCTAACATAAACCATATCGAAGAGGACCTAGGAGTGTGCTCCATATTCACTGGAGAGGATAATATTCCTCTGGAGAGAATTGATTTAGAGGATTAATTGTGGCGTATGCACTTCGATGGTTCACACTCAAATGAGGGTAACGAGGCTGGTATTATCTTGGTTTCCCCTACATGAAAGATTCATAATATGTCGTACAGGCTGGAGTTTCCTTGCTCAAACAATGCCATTGAATTCGAAGCTTTGTTCTTTGGCATTGAGAACACCCTTAATCTTGGTTGTGGTCACCTTTCGGTTTTCGGAAATTCTGAGCTTGTTGTGAACCTTATATGTAAGACATGATTTCCTAGCAACAAGTTGATGGAACAATATTCCCAAACTACTTGGACACTTGTCTCGAATATCCTATCTTTTAACATCATGCATGTCAGGAAGGAGTTGAATTCAATAGTTGATCGATTAAATTCCTTCGCAACCTCTCCTACTCAGCAGCTCTTGCCTCACTGTCCTGATTGCGCTTTCCAATCTCTGCATCATCCATACATTTATGAGAATGAAGAATTCAGGAAAGCCATCTCTAACCATGAAAGCAATTATGTTGTCATTCAAAATGAACCTCTCAAGCCTGAGGAGATTATACCTATAGAAAAGAATAAAACTTATGAAGGCTTGACTCATCTCAGGGGTTCATTTTCCTTGAGTGTTGTAGGAAACAAAGATAAACATGAAGAGGAAGATCTACAACTGAAGGTGTTTGAAGTCATCTCCACGAACATTAGGACACCTAAATCTTCATTGGACATTAAAATAAATGTCCAGGGTTCTAATAAAGAAAGATTAAAGTCTGCTAAATTACTTAGTAGATTTCAAGAGATTTTTGCTTGGTTTAATATGGATCTTCATGGTTTTGATCCAGGTTTTGTTCAGTATACTATGAAACCATCTAGGAAAAAACAAAGACTTGTTAACTCTGCACTAAAAGCAACCTTTCGTAGGGATTTGAGAAATTTCTGAAGGACTGAAATGTTTTGTTTTGTCCACCCTAAATGGGTTTCCAAATGGGAACCTGCTTTGAAGACCATTGATAATATTAGAACCTACATTAGTCTTCGAACTTTCAGGCAAGCAATTATGAGAAATCCTTTCCCCCCTCTTAGCATGAAAATATTTCTGCAATAGGTTGTAGAGTTACACTTGGAGCCCTTACTTGACAGTTTGTTTGGTTACAATAAAACCAAGGTAAAAGGGGAAAATATTCACAAAACCACTTTTTGTGATACTATGTCTTACAGTTGCCTACCTTATGGCTTACTTGATACCAGTATTGCTTTAAAAAGGCCTATACACACACCTTTCAATGAATTGGTCAGTTTCCATGTTTATCTTGATGATTTAATCATATGCGTCAAAAGGATGATAGTTATGTCAGAGTGTCAAGTGTTGGGTCATTTCCAAATTACTTTTGTCTTGGACACTAACTCGGAAATTTTAAAGGAATTACAAAAACAATGGTTTTCTCACAGCACTAATAATCCTCGCTTGAAGTATTGTGAGGGACCAGCATGAAAGGTTTTTTTTACTGATTGGATCTTTCTATATATTGGTAGATTAGCTTTGTTTGCAATTTTTTGTGCTTCCTTTTCTGCCTCGCAACACTTTGACTTCTGCTTTCTGAATTGAGTTTTCATTTTCTCGCTGGATTTTTTTTTATGTATTTTACCACTGCTATTTTATTTTCTGCATTATTACTTCTGTTGCAATTTTTGTCTTTATCATCTTGTAAGTGTTTGGTCAAGTTAGAATGTTGGATCAATTCTACCACATTTACACCCCTACAAAATCATTGTTAGTCGATAAAAATCTAGCTTACACAATTGTTATGATCTCTCCTTTGAAGGGCCTATTGTTACCCATGATTTTGGTCATCATGATGATGTATTGATGATGGTGTACTCAGGCTCTTCATAAGAACTTTCTCATGAGAAAAGTTACTTTCATCTCTTCCCAGAAAACTCCTTTTTGAAGAAGGTTCGCAGGCTGCTAATATATTAGGGTGCGAGAATGACCCATTCTCGCAGGTTGCCTTAAGCCAGGGTGCAAACTTCTCACACTGTGTTGAATAGCTAGGGTGCGAACTCGTCCTAAAGTATGGAAAAATATGAATTCTCGATGTTTCTAGAAGGGAATCTTCTAGAAGAATGGGTTGGCATTCGAATGGTCATCCTTGTACTGGATTCCCTGATATTGTGGGATCATTCTTATCCAAGTAACTATCTCATTCTCTCCTATATATTGAGAGAATTCTCATGGAAAAGGTTAAGCAAGATTCATTGGAGAATTGGTGAAAGAATTGTGTGAAGGACTTAGCTTGAACAGTAGCTTGGAGACACTAACAAGTCTATCAAGAGGATTTGATCTTCTTCATGCAAGGATTGAGAAAGTGTGTGTGTTGGAGACAAGAGCCATCGAAAGGAAGCTTGCAACATCAAGGCGATCATGTTGTAATCTTTACTTTCAATTAATATGATACAGTGGCATGTCCCTTTCCCATAAAGCTATTCTCACTTTATTGTGTAATTCCTTGATCATACACATAAGTTGAAAGTTGAATATATGTTGCTATCTTCACTTTGGTTGGTTTTTGTTGTCTTGGTCTTGACCTCATGAGAGCACCGGAGCGAAGCGGGAGAAACAAAGACCCTAGGAAGCGATATTAAGGTATGTTACTTGTCCCTTCCTACTAGTTAATTCAATGGTCAAAACTTAGGGAAAGAGTCATGTCCTGTCCTGTTTTGTTCTAGATCCAGGTGGATCTAGGGAGATCTGTTAGTATCCACACCTACTGATTAGTCCGATAACACCTATGAATTTGTTACATGTTTTCAATGCTAACTTACGAGGAATTGGTTGTTTCCCGCTTCCTATTGCCATTTCTTCATCCATCAAAATCTTAAGAGAAAATCTATAAGTCTCCCTTTTCCAAGTTAAGAGAATAATATAGTGAAATGATTATGCATACAGTGGTAAAACCCCACATAATTAACATTTTTCATGAGTTATTCCAAAATTCCTGGTCATCTCTCCATTAAATCCTCTCATTTCCCCTGTTGCATAATCATTCGAGTCACGTATTCTTAAGATTACTATTCTTGGTCTACGAAACCATGAGTTCTGAGTTCTAATATGTTAAAAACAAATTTCCCTGTGGATTCGCCAGTTTGTTGACGATTGAAAATGTCAATGTAATTTCACCCGCAAAGTGTTTCTAAAGCCTATTATTATATAAGGCTAAATAATGCTAGTAGGTGGGACCCCCTTGATCTTTTGAAGATCAGATTTGTTCATTTTGAATGTTATGATGATGTGCTACAAAGGTTCACATGGTTGATGAGAATATGGTTGTCATTGATATGAGATAAGATTTGGGATGTTGTTCCTTCATGATACTACCACCTGCTATTCATTTATGGTATTCGTTCTTCTCTCACCTGCACAACAAATATGTTAGTGAAAATTGCAAAGAGACCATTTTAGGAAAAGAAAAATACTATATCTAATGCAAAAAAGACCTAGCTCTGAAATACTACATGCATTAAGTGTTTGTTTATTATTGTTAGACCTTACATAACAAAGAAATGGCTATAAAAGAAAAAATGTTAGATTACATTTTTATATATATACATATGGTGGATATTTTGGTGGCGCATTTTGGAAAAGTGATAATACAATGGTTATGCTATGGTTTAGATTGATGTTAATCATGCCATGGGTGATGATTCTATACAAGTTTGTTTAGATTATATAGTGGTCAAGCGATTTATTTGAGTTATGTTGGGACTATAAACACGGGTGGTGCATTTGGTAAAGTAACCACGCGAATCGTTGAATTGTTATGTGAAACTCGGATTATGTTATGGTTTAAATGGTTGATATTCTCGATGCATGGATTGATTAATGTTGTTAATGGGGGCTCGTTGGCATGTACTGTAGAGAAAATGTGAGATGGGTGGAGGCGATGTGAATTTACTGCACGCCACCTTTACCCTTCCAGTTGGTCGCCACCCTAGTCTGACTATTGTTTGATCGGGTTGTTGTGTTTGCACTCTGGATTCTTGGCAAGGTGAAACCTCTCGGCCACCTCTCGTCTTAAGGTTTTCAATTAATAGGTATGTCTCTTTTGGCCATTCTTGAATTCACTCTGGTTATGAAATATTTTTGGCTCAGTTGTGTGGGTTTGTGTTTGTCTTGAGTGTTGCAACTGTGTGGAATTTTGGTTTAGAATGGAAAATGGATGGTTCTACTTATAATTATTTGAATTCATCGGAGTTGGTGGTCTTCTTAGGTGATATCTTTTGTTACCACCACGTTTGTTAGAAGGGTTTTTTATAAATCATGGTTGGATGGTTGTCTTCACGATTCTTGGGTTTAACTAGAGATTTGTTTTCTTGTTCGACTCTGTCAAGAATTGTCTCCCATTCACAAGCATCATAGTCGTCCTTATGCATACGCCTTTAGCCTCGACATTTCACTATGGTTGGTGACTTTCCTCCTATTATGGATACTGTGCAAACCCTTAACCCTCCAGAGTGGAGTCGCATGGGGATTCTATTGATCCTATTAAATTGTTCCCGATTATTGTGGTCTATTACTTCGAATGCAGGCTCACCCGTTGGTCATATAGCGTTCGTGTTGGTTTAGATTTCGTCACTAGCTCTGTGATAATAGCATGAGCTTTACATTGCAATTTGCACTCCTTAAAAAATTCACAGTTACCATCCTGGTGTCAAAGAACTTAGTTGTTTTAATGGAAGGGCCTCTACCCGTTTCGATTGGGTGTGTGGGTATACACAGTTATCACGACTTATACGGTTAAGTGGTTTTTCCTTAGCATAGTAGCGAATTGTTGGTTAATGTACATTCACTAGTTTTTCCCTTATGGTGATTTGGTTGATGGCTGACATTGGTTACAAGGATTTGGTGTTGTTCACACATGTTGCATCCTATAGATGATGTTTTGCAAAGTAGATTATTGGACTAGATATATCTACTGCATCTTTTGTTGTTGATAAAATAAGCCTGGGTATGCATGGCCCGATCACTCATAGGTGACTTAATAAATATCCCATAATGATGTTTTGAGTTATCACATGGTCATATGTTGCTCAGTGGTTACTGGAAATATTACACTGTGGAATTCTCTCAGTTGTGCATTGTGTGTAGTATGGATGACTTGTTTCATGTCCTGTGATACCCTCTAAGTTTTAAGTGCATTATTTATTGCAATTAGTCACTGTTGATGACAGACATGTTGGATATTTGGCTCGGATTTTAAGTCGCATTGAGATGTTTTACAGTGGCATGGTTACATGGTTTTGGAAATTTACTTCTGCATAGCCTGTGTCTAAACGATGATTGTTGGTTGTATAATCAATTGTTTTCAAGCATGGGATATGAGGTTTTGATTGTTTTGATATTTCCACTGCATATATATATGGAAACGAATATCATTACAGACCTTGATTTGGCTTTATTACAGAAACAATGACTTCATTATTATTTTGGAAACACTACTTTTAAATATAGATGTGGATTGGGAAATGTATGGCAGTGGTGGATGTTAATGATTAAAGATTGGGAATGAGTTTTGTTGTTGAATGTTATAAAATGCAGAATGTGCGAATAAAGGAAACAAAACCTCTTATAGATTGTGTGAAATACTTTTGTTTTGTAATGGTTGTGTTGGATATTAATGGACACTGAAATTAGGCAAATACATGGGAATTTTACTCAGTCATCTGATTGTTGGTTGATGCATATTTTTCTTACTGCAAAATATATTATGGATTTCTTGATTAATGTCATGAACAATAAACGTTTTGTTTTTCCCCCTTATTGTCTCATTTTCCACTAATTACAACCCCCTCACATATCCCAGATTCATTTTGTTCACTGGCTGTTCTGATATTGATTACATCTAAGAAAAATTTTGTGGATGAACTGGTAGTGTCTTGAGTGGATTGCAGTAAGTTTTTTTTTTGGGGCGGGGTTGATTTACAGTTGATTTTTGTTGTCAGTGAGCAGTGACCGTTTCTTATCCCCTTTCATTATATCATATTTTCGCTCAATACAAACCCCTCACGTATTCTAGAGCATTGTTTTCACCCCCCCTGCTCATTGATTAACATTAGAACAATTTGTAAGTATTGGATTCCATGAGCCTGATACATTCTAAGCCAAATCTATTTTGTATTTTTAAGAAGTTGTCATGCATGGTTATTTAAAAGACTATTTGTTAATTTTTAACATATGCAAGATGAGTTTTTTCAGTTAGGGAAGCCATGGTCGAGGAAATAGAGGTAGAGGAAACTGGAACCGAGGCCCAAGAAGGCCTAGGTTCTCTATACATTATGATGTTGATTCAAAAGAGCTTGGCCAATTGTGTCATGCTGGATTATTTAATTGGATTGGACAGGGAATAGTCCAACCGAGGCCTGAAAGGCCTCCCTTCCATGCCCCTCAATCCCCTGGTATCAATGTGCCTCCTGTTGGAAGCCAATTCACCTTTTTTATTATCCTATAAGCTGCCTACACCTATGTCTTGCGAACATCAAGTTTTCGTCGCGTTTTTCAAATAGACGACACTTTCATTTCTTGCGACATTTGCAAATTTGTCTTCATTAAGTTTTCACGACTGTAAGCGTGAAAATTTCTCCTTTCGAGGTCACATTTCGATCACTATCTGAACTGTCATGATCTTTTTATCGATATTTTCTATGGCACTTACTTTTTGTTTATCGTTATGTGGCTGAAAGGACTTTTAAACTATGCTCATTGGACATTTTTATATTGATTGCATAACTTGATTTTATTGAGTTTGTGAGGCCTTGAGCATATGGATTTACACTTTTTATGATTCGCCTAATCGTTGATTCTATGAAATGCATAAGGGTGTGATTTATTTTTGTTCTTATATTTATGATATAATCCTTATGTTAATATTTTTATAACTTTTGGCTTGTCAACTATTATGAATTCGTTTGGCACCTTGGTTGAACTTTTGATTATATGAACTATATACATTGGCGCATATATGATTTTTGGTTTTTATTTATATGTCGGATTGTTAAACATTGTGGTATAACTTGCGCGCATTGGTATGCACATAGCATTTATTGGTTGTACACATGGCTTAATGGTTGGATTATTATTATGGAGTGAACAGCTATGAAATTTGGCGGTTGTACTTGGATAATGAGTATTATGCATGGCAGTGAATAACTCCACCACCTTCGCATGCTTGCATTAACACTTACCCCTTTTCGTTCGTTCATTGTTGTTGGTTCGGGTAGCTCTGTTACTGTGTGTGTTGGTGAATTCGAACCCTTCCCTTACCATGTTCTCGATTCATGGCACCAATCGTCCGAGTTGAACCCAATGGCAACCAGGCCCTATTGATGTTTGACAATGCCCGCCAAGATTTGGTAGACAGTGGATGGCTTACCTTCTTGAAACGTTTTGAAGGTTTTAAACTTTGCGTGGCTCGACAATTTTCCATGACCTTCGATGGCTGTCGAGCCAAGATAGGCGATATACAATTGGAAATTGATGAATAGTTTATCAGTCTTGCTACGGGTTTGCCTGCCACTGGACAACGATGGTTCAAGAATTGTAAAGTCGAGGAGGTCCCATGGACACTGCTCTTCCTCTCACGCAAGGTTACCTCGTGTGATAGAGGTATGCCCGTGACTATGCTTAAACAATGTTGGCATGATTTATTGATGATAATCAAACAGTTCATGACCTGCGAAGGTCGATACGGAATGGTGTTCCTACACCACCTGCGTTTTCTTATGGTTTTTATGGGATATCAGCTCAATATGCCCTATTATTTGCATCGTAGCCTATTTAAAATGTCAAATAAGTACAAAAGAAACCAGGCTGATAGTAGCCTTTTTCATTATGGGCTTGTTAATCTAATCGTTGTCTGTCATTTGAGTTTGCACCAGGATAGTTGGAGAAATTTCATTGCTTGGAATGGTTCAAAGGATCTGAACCCTACACAGGTTGACAAACCTATGGTGAGCGAGGTCAAGGTTGCACCCCCAGTACCCTACCATATCCTACTGCCTAAACCCTCTGCTGACCCTCCTATCGACTTACCCCACACTGTGACTAAGAGTGTTGAGACTGTTAAGCCTATGAGAAAAAAGCCCAGGGCAGACCTCACTGCAAATGCCAAAGGGAAAAAGAATGCACGGATGGCGAGGAATAAACCAAAACCCCCTGTCGAGCCTAAACCTATCGTTTTGAGTGAGGACTCCGATTTGGAAGTGGAATGTTTCTTGGCTAGCGAATACCCCTATTCGCAAGGTTTGTGTGTCGAACCGTCGTATGATTTTGTGTCAAACCTACCCCCTTGCCTACAGGACGACCCTAACTACCCAGGCATTAAGTTTCCTTGTGAAACCCTTGGTCATTTACCCAAACCCTCTCTTGCTCTATCTAAACCTACAGTGTCACCCTGTGATCAATGCAATTCATGGTTAGAGCGATACTATAATGATGTTCCAATGCTCCAGTCAAATATTCAGTTACTGGAAGACCAGATTGCAGCCTTGACCAGTCAAAAGGCCAAACTACAAGTGACAAATAAGAAACAAAAGACGATTGGCTCTATCTTGTTTAAAAATGTGGAATCAGCCACGGTTGTTGTAAATTCCAAGTTGGCGTAATTAAGCATCCTCGTCTTTACACAGGTATGTTTTGATATCACTTGTTTTTGTAAATAATCTGGGTTTATATAACGATTTGAATTCGGTTTTAAACAACTCTGTTCACAACATTGAATGGCTCTGTTATATTGTGTGCATTCTAGACATAGCTTTGCTTTGACTAAATGGAATTTCGTTTTTCCGATCATTCCCAGTTTAGCTTCTCTTAGATTTTCATCGATTTGATTGATCTTAGTGTGGATTTGAGTTGTTTGATTGGGTTAAAATGGATGCTCTGTTGTTAATCAAAGTCGTTTGTATCTATTCTAGACAGGAGATGTTCCTCATATTTGATTGAGAACACGATCACATTTCGATTCGATTTCGTTATAATGCATACGCTATAATTGGCAACGATTTTGATAAGGTTAATTATTACCGTTTGCTGTGCCATATGACTTTCAAAGAACATGAATTTAACTTGGATCGTTTCCAATATCACTCTGTTTTTTCGGAAACATTGCTTTTTATTTTAAGCCTGTACAAACACGCCCAAATCATGAAATGGATTTTATTGCTGAACCCCAGCCGGTTAATTCTCATTGATTGAAGTACTGTTACCTCGACCATGTTATCAGTTGGATTCGTAATTGCAATGGATACTCTGTTTGAATTTGATTTGTAAAACGAGATTGGTTATATCCGGATTCACGATTTATTTCTATATTAAACTCAGTCATGATTTGTTTGAAATTTCGTTCAATACCAATCAAGTTTATTTTCCCAGTTTTCAATAACCAATTATCACTGATGTCGATTCTATTATGACTGTGATCAAAGTCAAATCGATCTGGTTACGATTTTGTATGAGTTGATTCTCCCACCTATTTGAATTAATCTACCTGTGGCATGAATCGTTTAATGTCATGACAGCTATAATAATTTTAAAATGATTTTGTTTCGATCTGATCATATCTCTTGTTGTTGGAAAAACACAACGTTTGTCTGCGATTTGTTTGATTGCATTAGTTTCAAATTGGATATGAAACGATTTTCAAAATTGTTTAATTTTGATTCTGTCTACCCGATTTATGATAACAATCGAAACAAAGTATGCCTATTTCTCTATTCGGTTATTGGATTTTGATTCCATTCGATTTTAAATGATATAACATTTTCAAATGAAATGATTCCTTTTCAAATGACTGTTGGTTTTTAATTCAATTTGATTTTATTAAAAAGATTTGATTTAATTTTAATTCTGATCCTGTATCTTATTTTAGACTAGCTACAGAATCAGATGATTCTGTAGCTAAGTCCGTAGAATTAAATTTTTAATGTTTTATTAATAAAATATCTCTCTAACTTGCTATTTCTGACCTGTTTCAGGTGAATTCAAAATTGCATTGGATTTGATGAGCAGTTAGAGGATATTTGGATATTTTGATTTCATTTTAGTTTCTTAGTTTAGTTGATCTTGGGAATATCTTCCGAGATTTTGTAAACAGTTTGATAACTTCCACAGGGAGGTTTTACCCTGTGGAAAAACTTATAAATACTCATTATTTTTGTAATAATATGATCCTCATTCGTGGGAGAACAAGGATATGGAATTTTAATACAGACCGAGACAGAATTTGATATTCTGCTACAGCTTTAACTTTTCATTATATCAATATTTTGTTTCATGTTTTTGTGTATCAATTTGCATTTGGTTAATGACTACTTTAGCTATCTTAGTCTTTTGCAAATGATATGATTTAATCAATATAATCCATATCTGATTTCTTCCAGTACTTAAAAAACATAGCAGTTTCTTGATTCAGTTTGTGAATGACAGATTTCTCTTCTTCATATGTTGGATTATTAAGTATAAGTTTTTGCAGAACAGGTTTCCCTTATTGCAGAGATTTATAAATCATATAATTGTTATGGTTTTTTATGTCTTGTTTGTCCTATAAACAACTCAAAGAGCATTGCAGCCTATCGTTTACGAGAAGCTTATGGATTATCCGGTGCGAGTTTCCTTCCTCCGACCAGCTTCGAAGTCATCATACACAGGGCAAATTTGGAGCGTTTCCAGGTCAGTTTGTCATTTGTTTGTTTACTGTAGTTTAGTTTAGATGTAAGTTTAGTTAGATATATGTGTAGAATTTGTATATTAGATTGTTTAATTTTAGTAAGTTTTATTTCTTGTTTATAAAATTATAAAACAAAAAAAAAGCAATACCTTTTTCTGTCTTAGGGAAGATTGCAAATGAGTTTTCCAGGTTTTATTTAAATCTATATTTTGTGAATATTGTATATTTTGTAGATAAGTTATATGTTAGATAGAAGTTAGTATAGTATTAGTTAGTAGTTTGTATATATATAGATAGTAGATTAGTTTGTTTGTTTAGTAGTTAGTTTTAATTAGATTAGTGTATTAGTTTGTTTTATTGTTAGTCAGTTTAGTTTCTTGTATTTAGTTTTAGTTAGTTATTTTTATTTAGTTTTAGTTTAGTTTGTTTAGTTTTATTTAGATTAGTTAGTTTAGATTAGTTTTATCTTTGGTTCTCCTTGGACCTTAGATCGGCTAACGGAGCCGCTAAACCCGTCAGGGTGGTCCATTCCAAATGACTTGGGTTATTAGACAACCCCGGACCGGTTCCACTCTCTCCGTTGACAGACGGTCAATTTCGTCCATCAACAAATGGCGCTAGAAGGAGGGCCTGAACTTAATTAATGGCACGAGGCAGTCGCAAGACTCCTCCCCCCCCTAATCGCTCACCTATAGTGACTAGAATCCATTCACAAGATAATATTCCCCTTCAAACAAAAACTACTTCAACCGGCGATCCACAGATCACAGTTGAGCCAGCAACCCCTAATCCTATAGGTGGTGACATCCAAGAGATTGTCCGCCAGTCTCTTATTAAAACACACAGTGCCTTAGCTCGTCTTAGGCAACCAAACCGTCTGTGGGGTCAACCTTTGGATTTCTATGATATCAAAGAACAGTTAGGTGACACTATCCTCACTATGAATCCTACAGATCCAATCAAAAATCCTGCTGCAGGAGGATCTGGGATACCTCCTTCACCACCTCCCTCATCTCCTTCCTCTTCTGGAGGAGATTCCTCTTCTGACGAAGGCAATTCACCTTCTCAGCCTTCCACACCCACTACCGCTATGGAAAATCAGAACAACCCTGCTAGACCTTGGTTGGACCAGGATGTTGTAGCTGTACCTAGAGCCCAGCACCCTTTACCTAAACACCCAGAGAAGTGGCTTCCCAAGTTTGATCCCGATTCAAAACAGATAGCTGAAGATCATATCAAAAAATTTATGTTATCCATTAGACTCTGCAATGTTGAACATGAAGATGTTGTCTGTAGGTTGTTCCCTTATACTTTTGAGGGTAATGCATCCACTTGGTACTTTGCCCAACAGCCCCATACCATCGTGTCTTGGGAAAAGTTTGAGTCATGCTTTTTGGAAAAGTTCAGAGATGGTAAACCTCCAGAAGTCTTAGTCATGGATCTTTCAAGCTTAAAAATGAACCCAAAAGAAAAAGTTAAAGATTTTAATCAAAGATTCTTAACGCTTAAAAATCAAATCCCTGCAGATTCTATGCCTGCTGAGAGTCTTGTAATAGCCTACTACACTAAAGCTTTACATCAAAGTATATCTATTTGGGTTAAACGATCTAAAAAGGCCACGTTGTTAGAAGCCTTCAAGGAGGCTACCCAGATTGAAAAAGACATACTTAGTCTTAAGGACTCTTCTAGCAACGAAACTGAAACCAGTTCTTCTTCCAAAAAGAAGATTGAAATTCTCCCCAGACCTATTCAAAGAAAAACACAACCTGAAAACTCTGATTTGGAAAATTTAACTAAAGTTGTTCAAAAGTTGTCTAATCAAGTTATAGATTTAAAAAGGTCAATTGAAGAGGCTTCTTCGAGTAAAGGACCCTACAAACCCCCTTTCCGAAATCCTTTTCCCACCAACCGACCTAATCCAAACCCCGAAGGCTTAAATCTAGAAAGTTTGCAATGTGCCCTTCAGACAATTCTAGAAGCCCAAGATAACTTGATGCCCCCTGAGATCCCTCAGGAGGTAGTTGAACAGGAAACAGTTCAACAAGAAGAGTCTTCTCCAAACATCTTTGGACACTTCTCGGATAGTATCTTTCAAGCTAACTTCGAGACTGTTCACCCTTATAACACTAGGAGTAAGACAACAAATAAATCTTCTTCCGAAAACACTACAACTTCACCTCCAAATCCATCTAAATCAGCAGAAGCTAAACAGAGTAATGTCAACCCTAACTTAGATTATGATGTTGTTGAAGATATTAAAAAATTAAGGGCTAACATTTCTATTTATGAGTTATTGAAGTTTCCATTTTTGTTACAGAAAATGATGCAAAATATTTCAGAGAATGACAAGAATGGTAATTCAAATGGTAACAAGGTTGTGCAAAGCAAAGTCCCGTAGAAGACTTCCACTAAAAATCCTGATCTTCAAGATAAAGGAAGCCTTCCTGTAACCCCTGTAAATAATGTAAATAATGTAAATAATGTAGATAAAGTAGCATTAGAAACTGTGAGTAAGAAGCCACAAGTTATTACTCCTAGCACTCGCAAGAATGTACCTCCATTTCTTTTAACTTTCGAGATTTTCAACAGAAATGTGCATAATTGTATGGTCGACTCAGGGGCGTCATCCAATGTGATGCCTTGGTCTGTTTTCCAAAAGATTAACGCTGAGGTAGAACCATCTTCTTTAAAAATCATACAACTTGATCGGACAAATGTCAAAGTTATAGGCGAACTAAAGAATGTGTTAATTAGATTATCGTCTAACCCAAAGGTTCATCAAGTTATTGATATAATTGTGGTGGATATTCCAGAAGTGTATGGTCTGTTTTTGAGCAGGGACTGGTCGGAGCAGCTACATGGTTACTTCGCAACGGACTGGTCTCACTTATGGCTTCCAGAGAATGGTAAGCCTAACAAGATCAAGGTGAATCGTGAGCGTTACCTTAAGTTCACGGTCACAGATTTGAACGACCTTAACGAACCATATACACCTTCTGCTGATTCACCCGAAGTCCAAGGGATGGACACCTTCTTTGGAAATTTCATGGCTGAGGTTTCACCTATCATCAATCCAGAACAGTAGTCTGAGATTGTAGAATATATGCAACCAACAACTTCTATGCAACAGTCCCATGAGCCCGAAGGAAATCAAATTTGGTCTCTATATTTCGATGGTTCTAAGTCTAAAGAAGGAGCTGGTGCAGGATGCATCATTATCGATCCGGCAGGTAACAAGACATTAATGGCTTGTAGACTAGAATTTGAATGCACTAACAATACTGCAGAATGTGAGGCTTTACTGCAAGGTCTCAGAAAAGCTCTGGACATGAACATTCAAAATCTGGTTGTATTTGGCGACTCTAAAATAGTGGTTAGACAGGTAAGAGATTCTATACACTGTCTCTCCCCGCATCTCAAAAGTTACCAGTCTGAGTTATGGATTTTAATGAATAAATTTTCCGCTTTCAATATAAATTCCATTCCTAGATTAAATAATGTTGAAGCAGATCTACTAGCTAATATAGCCTCTAAACTTCTTCCTACAGAAGGCTTGTCCCCAAATGCATTCTCCATGGAGCAATTGTTTCGACCATCTGTTCCTGACAATATCACAAACTGGAGAGTATTTGACGATGATCAACAAATCATTAACTTTCTGCACATGGAAGAAACCTTTCAAGGCTCGGTGATAGATGAACGCACGCATGATGACAATTTGCACGATTTTACGGTAATACCTGATCTGAAATCTCCTGAAGCTCTATCGGACATGGTAAATTCCATACCCAAATCCATAGTTAGATTAGAAAAGTTTTATGATTTTGAAGATAAATTTAAAAAGACGGTCAATTGTAAAACCAATAGTTCCTCGTTGTCTTATGAAAAAGTCAATTTAGGAACTAGTGAAAATCCTCAGTGTATTAATCTAGGCTTGGGATGTTCTAGGCAAGAAAAAGATGCTTTTGTTAAATTGTTTAAATAATTTAAGGATGTATTTGCATGGACATATAATGATCTCAAAACGTTCGATCCTAATATAATACAGCATGTCATCCCGATGAAGCCCCAAACCTTACCCTTCCAACAGAAACTGAGGAAAATTCACCCTAAACTGGAGCCGACCGTTCAAAAAGAATTGAATAAACTCCTAAGTGCTAAAATAATTTTTCCCGTTAGGCACACTCAATGGGTGTCCAACCTTGTCCTAGTGCGGAAGAAAAACGGGGAAATTCAACTTTGCGTCGATTTCCGAAACCTCAATAGAGCGTCTGATAAAGACAATTATCCTATCCCTCCCATGGAATAGATCCTGCAACAGGTATCTGGTTCCAAGAGGCTATCTTTATTGGATGGTTTCTCTGGATACAACCAAGTCCTGATGTCTCCGCCAGACCAACTAAAAACTACCTTCCGTACTCTGTGGGGCACGTATGCTTATCGCAAAATGCCCTTTGGATTGATTAATGTTGGTGCTACCTTTCAGAGAGCAATGGACATTACTTTTCAAGGCTTAATCAATCACTCCGTCGTAGTTTACTTGGATGATGTGACCGTTTATTCTAAAAGCAAAGACGATCATCTAGCTCACTTACGAGCCGTTCTGCTACGATGTCGTAAATACGACATCTCCTTGAACCCCAAAAAGTCCATCTTTGCAGTAGAACAGGGTAAACTACTAGGATTCATTGTGTCTAGTGATGGAATGATTATTGACCCCAAGAGGACTCAAGTCATTGCTAAACTTCCCCCTCCTACATCCAAAAAATCCATGCAGTCTTTCCTAGGCCAAATTAACTTCGTGAGAAGATTTGTCCCCAGCTTCTCCGAAATGGTCAGGCCTCTACAGAACCTGATTAATAAAGACACCCAATATCACTAGGAACCCACAGAAAACCAGGCTTTTAATGCCATAAAGAAGGCCATAATAGACGCTCCGTCTCTCATGAGCCATGACTTCTCTCAAGATTTTACACTCTATACTTTTGCCTCTGACCGTTCCTATGCCGCAGTCCTAACTTAGAAAAATTCCGAGAACAACGAAGTACCCATTGCCTTTATGAGCTCTACTTTCAAAGGTGCTGAACTTAACTAACCAGCGGTTGATCGACAAGCCTACGTTGTTTTCAAAGTAGTTAAGCATTTCCGGTCCTATATTTTGAAGTCAAGGACGAAAGTCATTGTCCCCTACCCTGCCGTAAGGAACTTGTTAGTGCAGAAGGAGTTAGGAGAGAAGAGAGCCAACTGGGTCACCTCCTTCAGGAGTATGACTTGGAAATCACCCCATATCAAATCGTGAGAGGCCAAGGGTTGTGTAAGTTGGTTGTTGATTCAGAAACAGGACAGCAAGAAGATAGTGATACGTCAAACCTAGGACAAAGTGATCAAAGTTTGATTTGTTGCGCACAAAACCTCGTTAGTCCCTGGTACAGCGATATTAGATTCTGTCTTGAACATGGGTCAGCACCCCATCACCTTGACCCCGCCAAAAGAAGAGCATTGAGACTAAAGTCCGCCTCCTTTCATCTAGTTAATGGTATACTGTTTTGTCAGAACTTTGACGACATACTGATGCGCTGTCTCGAGAAAGACAAAGCAGAAAAAGTCTTTCTTGAGTTGCATGCAGGAGAAGTTGGTGGTCAGTTCGGTGGTGACACCACTGCTCATAAGGTTTTAAGAGTCGGTTACTACTGGCCCATGCTTTTTAGGGACGCCCATGCCTTGTGTCTTAAATGCATCATCTGTCAGAAAGCATCAGGGCGGTTGCAAAAACCAGCCTTTCCCTTGCAACCCGTCTCAGTAGATTTTCCTTTCCAGCAATGGGGCCTTGATATCATAGGTCCTGTTAACCCTCCGTCCTCACAACAGTACAAGTATATTGTGACAGCCATAGACTACTTTACACGATGGTCTGAAGCTGCTGCGCTAAGAACTGTTAACACAAGTCAGGTAATTGCTTTTCTAAACTCAAATATTATTACTCACTGTCTAGTCTTTGACAACGCTTCATACTTTTCTTCTCTTGAGATGAGCGAGTTTTCTTTGGAGAAAGGAATAAAGCTAAAGTATTCTACTAGTTACTACCCCCAGGGCAACGACTTAGCAAAGTCAACAAACAAGAACTTGATTAAAATTATCAAGAGAACCGTGGCTGAAAATCACAAGAATCGGCACAATGCACTGCTGAACGCACTATGGGCTGATAGGGTAACGCCCAAAGCCGCTATAGGTAACTCCCCCTTTTTTCTCGTTTATGGCAGAGAAGCAATTCTTCCACCTCACATTCTTCTTCCTTCGCTTCAGTTGTCACAAAAAGTCCAAGAAGAAGATTGTCCCCCTTTAGAAAGCCGAATTAACGCTTTGATGAAGTTGGAAGAAGTAAGAGCCCAAGATAATCTTAAGTTAGACCAACATCAACAATTGATTAAAAGTTGGTTCGATTCTAATTCTGCTTATGATAGGAATTTTGAAGTAGGCGATCTCGTCTTAAAGTGGGACAAACCACATGAAGGAAAGGGTGAGCACACCAAATTTCAAAACTTATGGCTTGGACCATTTTTAATTGCTGAAAAGTTGGGTCCTGGTTCCTTTCGATTGCAGAATCTTGAAGGGAATCTTGACACCTACTCGGTGAATGGCCAAGCCCTGAAGAGATACTTTGCTTGATAACTACCCTTGTATATTATGTAAATATTTCATTTTTGTTTGCTTTTCATTTTGATTTCTGTTTTGATTTTGATTTGAATTTGTCAGTTTTTTGTGTTTATGAGACATACACATACCTGTATACTGAGCTATTCAGACAAAGACGATAGAAAATTCCTTCGCTGAAATAAATTCTGAAAGTTTGTACAAACATCAATGATATATGTGTTGGAAAATTTTGTTGTTTGAAAGAAGTTTACTGATTTCAATCTATGAGCAAAGTTTGTCATGATCATCTATTATCTTTTTACGCTGTCCCTTTTCCGTAAAGGAATGACTTAAAAGATGTCTCCCTGTCATAGGAAGTTGTTTCTATAAATAAAACATCTCTAGAGATGAATAAAGGACAGTGCTAAAAAATTCTCATGAGGTCAAAAAAATATGTTAAAATATCAAGACTTTCAGCGTCACCCTGCTCAGCTATCTATAAAAGAAAAACAAAATAAAATTATTAATAAGAGCGGTGGGAAGTGCTTGTAAACCCGTCGGGATACTGAACAGGTCTGTTGGCAGTGGGTAAATGCAAGCATGGTGCCAAGACAACTTCACTGGGGTACTGAACAGGCCTGCTGGCAGCGAAGCAATGTCGGGTACATGAAAATCTACAAAAAATATAAGAAACCTCTTTAATGTCCTTTATTCTGATCTAGAACTTCTTGACAGGATACAGATGTCAGAGTGGGTTAAATGGAAACCCTGTCGAGGCTATGGACGCTTGCTGGAAGCAATGGCCATGCCAACAGTATTGAAGATTTTATCTTTAATATCGTGACTTGCTGATCTTAAGACTGTTATTGGTTTTCATCTTTTAAAACACTGCTGGAAAAAAATGATTAATGGTGATGTTTGTACGATTTTTTTGTTGTTGTTATTTTTAAGTTGAAATTTCCTTGGCTGTCCTAATCTGAATTTGTTACTTTTGAAGAGATAACTGCTTCTTCTAGTGTGTCGCCATTGTTGGAAGCCAATTCACCTTTTTTATTATCCTATAAGCTCCCTACACCTATGTCTTGCGAACATCAAGTTTTCGTCGCGTTTTTCAAATAGACGACACTTTCATTTCTTGCGACATTTGCAAATTTGTCTTCATTAAGTTTTCACGACTGTAAGCGTGAAAACTTCTCCTTTCGAGGTCACATTTCGATCACTATATGAATTTTCATGATCTTTTTATCGATATTTTCTATGGCACTTACTTTTTGTTTATCGTTATGTGGCTGGAAGGACTTTTAAACTATGCTCATTAGACATTTTTATATTGATTGCATAACTTGATTTTATTGAGTTTGTGAGGCATTGAGCATATGGATTTACACTTTTTATGATTCGCCTAATCGTTGATTCTATGAAATGCATAAGGGTATGATTTATTTTTGTTCTTATATTTATGATATAATCCTTATGTTAATCTTTTTATAACTTTTGGCTTGTCAACTATTATGAATTCGTTTGGCACCTTGGTTGAACTTTTGATTATATGAACTATATACATTGGCGCATATATGATTTTGGGTTTTTATTTATATGTTGGATTGTTAAACATTATGGTATAACTTGCACGCATTGGTATGCACATAGCATTTATTGGTTGTACACATGGCTTAATGGTTGGATTATTATTATGGAGTGAACAACTATGAAATTTGGCGGTTGTACTTGGATAATGAGTATTATGCATGGCAGTGAATAAATCCACCACCTTCGCATGCTTGCATTAACGCTTACCCCTTTTCGCTCGTTCATTGCTGTTGGTTCGGGTAGCTCTGTTACTGTGTGTGTTGGTGAATTCGAACCCTTCCCTTACCATGTGCTCGATTCATGGCACCAGTTGTCCGAGTTGAACCCAATGGCAACCAGGCCCTGTTGATGTTTGACAATGCCCGCCAAGATTTGGTAGACAGTGGATGGCTTACCTTCTTGAAACGTTTTGAGGTTTTTAACCTTTGTGTGGCTCGACAGTTTGCCATGACCTTCGATGGCTATCGAGCCAAGATAGGCGATATACAATTGGAAATTGATGAATAGTTTATCAGTCTTTCTACGGGTTTGCCTGCCACTGGACAACGATGGTTCAAGAATTGTAAAGTCGAGGAGGTCCCATGGACACTGCTCTTCCTCTCACGCAAGGTTACCTCGTGTGATAGAGGTATGCCCGTGACTATGCTTAAACAACGTTGGCACAATTTATTGATGATAATCAAACAGTTCGTGACCTGCGAAGGTCGATACGGACTGGTGTTCCTACACCACCTGCGTTTGCTTATGGTTTTTATGGGATATCAGCTCAATATGCCCTATTATTTGCATCGTAGCCTGTTTAAAATGTCGAAGAAGTACAAAAGAAACCAGGCTGATAGTAGCCTTTTTCATTATGGGCTTGTTAAGCTTATCGTTGTCTGTCATTTGAGTTTGCACCAGGATAGTTGGAGCAATTTCATTGCTCGGAATGGTTTCGAGGATCCGAACCCTACACAGGTTGAAAAACTTGTGGTGATCGAGGTCAAGGTTGCACCCCCAGTACCCTACCATATCCTACTACCTAAACCCTCTGCTCACCCTCCTATCGACTTACCCCACATTGTGACTAAGAGTGTTGAGACTGTTAAGCCTATGAGAAAAAAGCCCAAGGTAGACCTCACTGCAAACTCCAAAGGGAAAAAGAATGCACGGATGGCGAGGAATAAACCAAAACCCCCTGTCGATCCTAACCCTATCGTGTTGAGTGAGGACTCCGATTCGAAAGTGGAACGTTTCTTGGCTAGCGAATACCCCTATTCGCAAGGTTTGTGTGCTGAACCCTCGTATGATTTTGTGTCAAACCTACCCCCTTGCCTACAGGATGACCCTAACTACCCAGGCATTAAGTTTCCTTGTGAAACCCTTGGTCATTTACCCAAACCCTCTCCTGCTCTGTCTAAACCTACAGTGTCACCCTGTGATCAATGCAATTCGTGGTTAGAGCGATACTATAATGATGTTCCAATGCTCTAGTCAAAGATTCAGTCACTGGAAGACTAGATTGCAGCCCTGACCAGTCAAAAGGCCAAACTACAAGTGACAGATAAGAAACAAAAGACGACCGACTCTATCTTGTTTAAAAATGTGGAATCAGCCACAACTGTTGTAAATTCCAAGCTGGCGTAATTGAGTAGCCTCGTCTTTACACAGGTATGTTTTGATATCACTTGTTTTTGTAAATAATCTCGGTTTATATAACAATTTGAATTCGGTTTTAAACATCTATGTTCACAGCATTGAATGGCTCTGTTATATTGTGTGCATTCTATACATAGCTTTGCTTTGACTAAATGGAATTTCATTTTTCCGATCATTCCCAGTTTAGCTTCTCTTAGATTTTCATCGATTTGATTGATCTTAGTGTGGATTTGAGTTGTTTGATTGGGTTAAAATGGATGCTCTACTGTCAATCGAAGTCGTTTGTATCTATTCTAGACAGGAGATGTTCCTCATATTCGATTGAGAACATGATCACATTTCGATTCGATTTCGTTATAATGCATACGCTATAATTGGCAACGATTTTGATAAGGTTAATTATTACCATTTGCTGTGCCATATGACTTTCAAAGAACAGGAATTTAACTCGGATCGTTTCCAATGTCACTCTATTTTTTCGGAAACATTGCTTTTTATTTTAAGCCTCTACAAACATGCCAAATCATGAAATGGATTTTATTGCTGAACCCCGACCGGTTAATTCGCATTGATTGAAGTACTGTTACCTCGACCATGTTATCAGTTGGATTCGTAATTGCAATGGATACTCTGTTTGAATTTGATTTGTAAAACAAGATTGGTTATATCTGGATTCACGATTTATTTCTATATTAAAGTCAGTCATGATTTGTTTGAAATTTTGTTCAATACCAATCAAGTTTATTTTCCCAGTTTGCAATAACCAATTATCACTGATGTCGATTCTATTATGACTGTGATCAAAGTCAAATCGATCTGGTTACGATTTTGTATGAGTTGATTCTCGCACTTGTTTGAATTAATCTACCTGTGGTGTGAATCGTTTAATGTCATGACAACTATAATAATTTTAAAATGATTCTGTTTCGATCTGATCGTATCTCTTGTTGTTGGAAAAACACAACATTTGCCTCCAATTTGTTTGATTGCATTACTTTCAAATTGGATATGAAACGATTTTCAAAATTGTTTAATTTTGATTTTGTCTACCCGATTTATGATAACAATCGAAACATAGTATGCCTATTTCTCTATTCGGTTATTGGATTTTGATTCTATTCGATTTTAAATGATATAACATTTTCAAATGAAATGATTTGTTTTCAAATCACTGTTGGTTGTTAATTAAATTTGATTTTATTAAAAAGATTTGATTTAATTTTAATTCTGATCCTGTATCTTATTTTAGACTAGCTAAAAAATCAGATGATTTTGTAGCTAAGTTTGTAGAATTAAATTTTTATTGTTTTATTAATAAAATATCTCTCTAACTTGCTATTTCTGACCTGTTTCAGGTGAATTCGAAATTGCATTGGATTTGATGAGCAGATAGAGGATATTTGGATATTTTGATTTCATTTTAGTTTCTTAGTTTAGTTGATCTTGGGAATATCTTCCCAGATTTTGTAAACAGTTTGATAACTTCCACATGGAGGTTTTACCCTGTGGAATAACTTATAAATACTTATTATTTTTGTAATAATATGATCCTCATTTGTGGGAGAACAAGGATATGGAATTTTAATATAGACTGAGACAGAATTTGATATTCTGCTACAGCTTTAGCTTTTCATTATATCAATATTTTGTTTCATGTTTTTGTGTATCAATTTGCATTTGGTTAATGACTACTTTAGCTATCTTAGTCTTTTGCAAATGATATGATTTAATCAATATAATCCATAGCTGATTTCTTCCAGTACTTAAAAAACATAGCAGTTGCTTGATTCAGTTTGTGAATGATAGATTTCTCTTCTTCATAAGTTGGATTATTAAGTATAAGTTTTTGCATAATAGGTTTCCCTTATTGCAGAGATTTATAAATCATATAATTGTTATGGTTTTTTATGTCTTGTTTGTCCTATAAACAACTCAAAGAGCATTGCAGCCTATCATTTACAAGAAGCTTCTGGATTATCCGGTGCGAGTTTCCTTCCTCCGACCAGCTTCGAAGTCATCATACACAGGGCAAATTTGGAGCGTTTCCAGGTCAGTTTGTCATTTGTTTGTTTACTGTAGTTTAGTTTAGATGTAAGTTTAGTTAGATATATGTGTAGAATTGGTATATTAGATTGTTTAATTTCAGTAAGTTTTATTTCTTGCTTATAAAATTATAAAACCAAAAAAAAGAAATACCTTTTTCTGTCTTAGGGCAGATTGCAAATGAGTTTTCCAGGTTTTATTTAAATCTGTATTTTGTGAATATTGTATATTTTGTAGATAAGTTATATGTCAGATAGAAGTTAGTATAGTATTAGTTAGTCGTTTGTATATATATAGATAGTAGATTAGTTAGTTTGTTTAGTAGTTAGTTTTAATTAGATTAGTGTATTAGTTTGTTTTATTGTTAGTCAGTTTAGTTTCTTGTATTTAGTTTTAGTTAGTTTGTTTTATTTAGTTTTAGTTTAGTTTGTTTAGTTTTATTTAGATTAGTTAGTTTAGATTAGTTTTATCTTTGGTTCTCCTTGGACCTTAGATCGGCTAACAGAGCTGCTAAACCCGTCAGGGTGGTCCATTCCAAACGGCTTGGGTTATTAGATAACCTTGGACCGGTTCCACTCTCTCTGTTGACGGACGGTCAATTTCGTCCGTCAACACCTCCTCATGTCTCTTTACAGCCTGAAGTCCCAGAAAATGATGGGTGGTAGGAGATTGTTCACCCGGTAGTCTCACAACACTGTGGCTGGCCAAACGTAACCTTGCTTGCTCCCCCACCTTTCAACCCAATTGTCCAAGCTACCCCTAACCACTCACCAGTGCAATCCTCCCATGCCAGCAAGAGATTGAATACTGAATCCCACCATGCAGTTGATAAATGAAAAGCTATTGTTGCCCATTCCTCAGCCTCTGATGACTCTGACAAATCTGTGTCTTCACGAATGCATTTGAGGGATGATTGTTCCCATGTGATCAGTGAGATAAAACCTAAAGGATCTTCCCAGCCCAAGGCAAATTCAGGAAATTCAAGAGATGACAGGAGCAAACAAGAAAGGGTTTCATCACAGACTGGAAAATATGGATTTTGAATTTTATGTTGTTTATTGTTTTATGATAGTGGAATTCAGGGATTTTGGACAACATGTTTTATTTTGTATATATGATTATTATTTTTGAAATAATTTCAATTTTCATGAGATAAAATTGCCAAAAGTAAATATGTTGATGGGAGGCACAAGGTGGTGTGTTTTCTTAACTAATGGATTATGTTATGATGATTATGATTGTTATGAACTAGAGAGAGTCACAAGGGGCCCCACCTACTAGTTATTATTTATCTATGACCCTATTATGATTATTGTTTTCTCCCCCCCCCCCGAACTAAAGTTAGTTGAGTCTTTAGTTATCTTAACTAATAAGTTGGTTCAACTACTTCAACCAATCCTAATTTGTTAAAAGAAAAAGTAAGGGGAGAAACAAGAGGAGTATAGAAGCACAAAACATGTTAAGGTTTTATCTTTGAGTTTATGTTGAGATAGTTCAATTTTCATTCATTCATATATTCATCATAGCCTAATTCTCTTTTTTTATAGCAAGGAATTATTGTAGACAACAATATACAGGGCTGAATCAAATCATTCAGATACTTGTTCTTTAGAGGTGTTGATCTATCTTTGATAGTCTATGTAGACTTTTCTGTTTGTGAATTAACTTTCATGACTGATAAAGACTATTATACAGAGTCGAGTGGGTAGCAATATGTGGCAAGCGGATCCAACTTTTAGAGTTTAGTTTTGGTTTTCTGTCAGAGGTCCTTTTGTATGTTCCATCGGGGATTTCTAAGTTTGACTTTGGTCGAAGATTTATGTGTGAAGTTTTGTAAAGACAATGACTCTTTGGTGAATTGGAATGAAATAAACGATTTCTTTATGTCTCATATATCTTGAGTATCATCATGGTGTCTTTACTTATGTTCTTACATTTATTTCAGCAACTGATATGTTCAGAAAAATACATAAAAAGTGAATTTCTAACAAGCTTTTTGTTGATAAAAGACTAGCCTAAGCACTTGTAATTAATACTTGTGAGTTAGGATATATATTTTGTTGGCTATAAACATAGGGTGATATTCCTGTCTACTTTACTTTAGCCAAGTAAATTTTGAAAATGCTTGAGTAAGATCAATTCATATCTTTTCCTCAACAAGACTGTTGTCCCTATCATAAATTAGAATGAGAATAAATAAGAACCCCTAGAAAACCTAGTCAATGAGAAGAAGGTGGAAATAGTAAATGAAAATAGTGAGAAGGAAACTCACTCAGACAAATATGACACCTCAACAATCATTAGTGAGCAAGATCAAGGTCCACATGGTGGAAAAGACTTAGAGGTACCCTTGCCTGGAATCCAAGGAGGAAACATAGATGTTAAAAACACTCAAACTGATCAAGATGATAAAAAGGAACACAATAAAAACAATGATAATGATACAAGTGGGGGATATGCAAAGAAAATCTAGGAAAACAAAGGGGACATCAACACTACTCTCGAGCAAACTCTAGACAATGATAAAGATGTTAAGATTACAAATGAAATAATTTTGGATGGCTCATCATCTGTGGTGGGGGATGAAAGGGCAGGAAACTAAATATAAACCCTGGGATACTTCCATAGATGAAGTGAATTCTAGTGAGAAATACTAAGGAAAATATGAGGATTATCCAAGAAAAGAGAAAACTCGGGATCCCATTTTAGAACACTTCTATACTCCTCAAATTTTAAGTAACATCCTATCTTGTGGCGATCATCCCATCCCTTAGCTAGTGGAGGAGGAAATGCTTAACTTAGAATCATTTTCTTATGATAGGAAAAGGAGGTCCATATTTAAGACAAATCACAAGAAGAGGAATACTACACTTGAGAGTAGTGTATTGTGTACCTTGAAGGAGGTGATCATAGATGCTAAGAAATAAAAATTGAGCCAACTTTATTCAGTAGGCTTGGTCATCTCCCATGCCTCACTTGAAAAAAAAATTACATAAGAAAGAGAAGTGGAAAAAGACAAGCTATAGATAGCCTCCCTAAATCATCAAGTATAGTATTATCAAGAAGCTGTAGGGGTGGAAAACTTGAAGAAAGACTTGTTGGAGGAACATAACAGGTGCCTCGGGGTGCATAAATATTTGGCAATGGAATAACTTTTCCTTCAAGAGGCTTTCATGTTGCTCAAAATTAAATACATAGAATTGCTTCAGTGGGACAAGAATGGGGGTTAGAGAGGTGCAAAAGGAAAAGGGTGCAGAGGACCAAAACATATAAATCTTGTCGAACGAATGACTAGCTCATATGCATTCGATAGAAAAGCATTGGGAGAATATTGTGGAAGAGTCAAGGCACAAAGTAGAATAAGAATGGGATCAATTCAATCATGTGTGGGAGAAAGTGAACCAGTCTATGGTCAATCTCCAATTACCAAATTTTGTTTCCCCCATGAAATTTTGGTTGATAGATGAAGTATTGGAAGGTTTTTATTGAGGATCTGATGAGTACAAGCATGAGGTCAGCAAGATAATAGTTGTGGAATGAGGACATGTGCATAAGTATTTCTTCATTCAATCTAGGATCATCGATCAATTGGAGCATTTAGCTGGTAGAGTACACAAGTATAATGGTTGATTCTGATACATAAAGCATGTGTTGAGTATGTCAATGGTCCAACATCGATTTCCATATGGAGACAGTTGTGCCAATAGTTACTCTCATTGGAATAAATATATGGATGAACACACAACTCCAACAACCCCCAGATCAACTGAGTCATCTTGACTCAATTCACTATTTATGTATTTGAAACCACCGAAATTGCTATTTTTGGTTTGATAAGTTTTTATAAATAAATATATTTTCTCGAGAGTTAAGGACGTTTGGCAAAAGAATTTTTTTTTATTGTATTGGAGAACTACTTTTGACAATCAATAGAGAAGCTCCTCTAGAGCCTATAAATTGGATTGAACCATTGCGTATTCAATGACTAAAGGGTGGATTTTTATGCACTTTATCATTTTTTTATTGATGTCTAGTAATATTTTCCTTTTACCAACTTATCTTGCAAATCGTGAATGCTACTATCATCAGTTTCATATTTTATTTTAAATCTGCATTTTTTTAAGTGTATGGATTTAGTTCGATAATAAGTAATTCTATAATTATTTATTGGTAACTGGAGGATCTATAGCTTTAAATTTACATGAATTATCTAATAAATATTTATTAGATATTTTAAGGAATTATTTCTCAGAGGTATATAAATCGGTCAATTTGTTTCTTGTTATTTATATTTCTTCTGAAAAGTTAGCTTTAAGAGAAATTGTATTCTTAAAATATTTTATTTCTATGTGATTGGTTAGCAGAATTATTTCTCATAAGTTGCATATGATTTTTATGTGCCTTACTCAGGAGGTTATCCCTTCATGCAGTCTTTAGTAATAACTATGTTTTAAGTATACAGAAAACCATTCCCCAAAAAATAGGAAAAGAACAAAAGATACCAAATTGAAAAATATTAAATCCCATCGAATGGTTGTCAGGCCATTAATATGGAGGATTATGCTATACCAAAAGGGGAAGAGTATAATTGGGAATCATCCTTGGGTTTCACTCCCTCATGTTGACCAACCCCATCAACAGAATTGGTGCTAGAAGTAGGGTTGATGCATAGCAATCCATACATACAACCCACATAAAGTAAATCCACAGCCTAAAGGTAACCCTACATCCAATACATCACCTTGAGCTTAGTAAAGCATTGATTCTCATACTTAAATCCCATACGCAATCTCTCACGGGGAAGTTATCACATTTAGGAGAATTACCAGAGAATATTCTAGGAAGATAGGAGCATTACCCTTAACTCCATTACTTCCTCGAAGAAGAAGAATTATACAACATGTTGTATCCACATAAGAACATACCTTCATGCACATAGTCAAGGAATTAGTGTACTTTTCCATAATTTAAATAGAGAAACCCTTTGGATTAATCCCTAATACACCAGTAGTTACTCCACATGCCAGTACTTATTATAAAGCCGAAGAATACCCAAAGTCAGAAGAAGATTTTGATTCAGAAGCTTCAGAATATGAATCAGATCACATTAGTGAAAATAATGAAGATAACCATGAAGGGAATAACCAACCTTGGTTTTCCAAATATTCCTTGGCCTTACCCAGTCATTTACATAACTTACCAAGACATTCGGATAAATTAATACCCAAGTTTTATCCTGAAACATTTGGGTTTCCAAAAAATCATATTAATAAATTTATACTGGTCATACGGTTAATGAATGTACAACATGAGGATGTAGTTTGTAAAATTTTCCCCTACACCTTTGAAAATTCATCCTCCACTTAGTATTTCAACCTCCATGTTGGTTCCATAACTAGTTGGAAAAAATTCCAAAAGGACTTCTTTGACAAGTTTGCAACTGAAACCACAATTGGGGATCTAATGGTCGAACTGTTCACTGTCACTACAGGCCCTAGTGAAAGTTAAGGAATTTAACCGATGGTTTACCATGATCTTAAACAAGTTACAACAAGATGCAAAACCTACACAAGAATTACAAATTGATGTTTATGAAAATGCTCTACCAGTTTCAATTTCCATGTTTGTTAAAAGAGCTAGAAAACACACTCTAGAAGAAACATTTAAGGAATATAAGACCATTGAATTACAAATTAAGGGGTGAAAAGAAATCTAAATTTCCTTAGGAAATAAAGAAACACAACAACCCAAAAGGGGGCTTTTGTTGATAAGGCCACAAAGGAAACAAAACAACGAAAAAGATGGCACTGAGATGGAAAGTCTACACAGAATGTTCAAGAAACTGTCAAATGAGATTGTAGACATGAAGAGAAATATAGGATAATGTACATCTAACCAAAGGCATTATAGACCCTTTTTTTAAGACACCTCCTCCTTTCAAATCCATAGAACTTCCTCTGACTAATTTGAATATTGATTCAGGAGATGTGGTCTCAAATTCCTTATGTATTTATCATCAGGAAAATCACTCTCGAGATAATTGTCCTCAATGGATAAACACCATGAATTTGATGGCCAACCATTTCTTAGATGGATGTGATTTAACCAATCATATGAATGGCCCATCATCCACTCATAGAGATGAATAATACTATGAACAACCAGAAGGAATAGTTATGATATTATGGGATGTAAATCATATGATGCCTGGGGTTAATCTCACTAAAGAGGATGAGTTGGATGGTGGAAAATTGGTTTTGTAGATAAGGAGAAAAGATCCTATCTCTCAAACCCATCCAGTCATAGCTCAGGCCCCTAAGAATGTTTGGAACTCATTTCCTTTGACCAAAACTTCCTCTGTACTCAGTTATGTTCCTAAATTTGTAGCACGAGAGTAAACAAAGTTATAGTATAATGTAGTAGAGGATCTAAGGAAAATGAAAGAAAGCATTTATGTTATGGATCTCTCTAAAATTCCTCAGCAGAAAATCCTCTTACTCCAAGAATTAAAGGAAGAAGACAACCAAACAATAAACCCGAATCAAAACATAAATAGGATAACTTCAGGGGAAACCAAGTCAACAGTTAATTAAACATCCATAGATAAGAAATCTGATTTGTCCATTCCTCCTTTCTTATTAACATTTGAAATATTCAGTAGGAATATCCACAATTGTTTAGTTGAATTAGGAGCATCGTCAAATGTTATGCCTTATTTTGTTTGTAAAAAGTTAAATGCAACCCCCACTAAAAGTGAAACACATATTATACAATTGGACATATTAGAGGTGAAATTCATTGGGAAAGTAAAATATGTCAAGATTAGGATTGCTTCTAGCCCCAAGATTCACCAAGTTATTGATGTTGTTGTTGAGGAAATCCATGAATCCTATCGGATGCTACTTAGTCGTGATTGGTCACATAAAATCCAAGGGTATTTTTCTCGTGACTGGTCCCACCTATGGTTACCATGGAATGGGAAGCCCAACAAGATAAGAATCGACCAAGAAAAATACTTAAAGAAACTTTTTCACTAATTTAGAGGCTCCAAATGAACAATCTTCATCGGATTTTCCCATCCGACGAAACTATTCCCATGAATCATATTTCAAAAAATGTATAGCCTTTGTATGTAAAATTCCATTCACACATAAATCATAGTCCTTTTTGCAAGAAAATAAAAAAATAATAGAAATTTACAAAAAATTAGATCAAGATTTCACAGTTGATACATTAGAAAATGAAAATGAAACTGAAAATTCGAGCATAGACACCAAGAAAAGATTCCCTCGTGTTCCCTATGAAATTTGGACTCTCTTTTTTGAAGGATCTAAATCACAAGAGGGATTCGAGGTCGGGTGTATTTTCATTGACCCAATTGGTAAGTGCAACTTTTTATCATGTATGATTGAATTTGAATGTACTAATAACACAAATGACTATGAGGCCTTGGTCCAAGGTCTTAAAAAATCCATTGACTTGGGCATAAAAGAACTTATCGTCTTCAGGGATTCAAATATAATTGTTAGACAAGTCAAGAATACCATAAAATATAACTCTCCACATTTGAGGAACTATCAGCAAGAGGTGCATAGACTGGTGGATAATTTTCTAGCATTTAATATCATTTTCATTCCCCATTCCAAGAACTAACTTGTTGACTCCCTTGATAAAACCACCTCAAGTTTGTCTCCCCTTGAAGACTATGAGGCTTTTAGGTTCACTATAGAGCTTCTATAAAAACCATCAATCCCTAACAATATCACTAATTGGAGATTACTTGAGGAAGATGAATAGAACATAACCTTTTTAACCAATGAAGAATTTTTTTGAGACATGGCCATTGATGATGAGGATTTTCAAGGAATGATTACTAAACAAAAAGATGGAGAGTCTGAATCCAAGAAAGACAACATTTTTGAAAAGCTTAAACTTCACACAATTCCTAAGGGAGTAGCCTATTTAGAAAACTTATTTGAACTGCCAGAGAAATTAAAAAGTCCTCAAAATGTGAAAACTAAATTTCTAGTCTCACTTATGAAGTTATAAACCTAGGGACTATTGAAAACCCCAAGAATATTAACCTTGGAAAATCAATATACGCTGACGAAAAGAGAGCCTACCTCAAACTGTTTAAATAATATCAGTACATTTTCACATGGTCATATCAAGGTCTAAAAACTTACGACACAAAGATCATCCAACACACCATTCCTCTTAGGAAATATATTAAACCTTTTCAACATAAATTGTGGAAGTTTCACCCATATCTCAATCCTTTGATGTAAAAGGAGACCAAAACCTTGTTAGATGCCAAGTTTGTTTTTCAAGTGAGTCATTCTTCTTGGGTGGCTATTCTATTCCCTATTAAAAAGAATTCATGGGAGATCCTTCTATGTGTGGATTTCATAAATCTAAACAAAGCCTCCAAAAAAGATAATTATCATGTACCCTTGATGGAACAAACTGTATATGTATCTGAGATGTTCTCGCTTCTGGACGAGTTTTCAAGATACAGTCAAGATCTGTTCTCAGAAGAAGATTAGTTGAAAACCAATTTTCAGACTAAGTTAGGAACATTTGCATATAATCATATGCCTTTTGGCCTAATTAATGCAGGGGCCACTTTTCAATGAGCTATGGATGTTTCCTTTAGAGGAATTATAGACAAGTGTGTATTTGTTAATTTAGATGATGTAATAGTTTACTCAAATAATATATTAGAATGCATACTTCAACTGACTAAATTTTTTGAGAGGTGCAGGAGGTTTGGTATATATCTCAACCCAAAAAATACTATCTTTGGAGTCACAGAAGGAAAAATTTTAGGGCACATAATCTCGGAAGAAGGAATTACTATTGACCCTGAAAGAGTTAAGTTTGATGACACAATTGTCTTTCCCTCATAACAAGAAATCCATGCAACATTTCTTTGGTAAGATCAATTTTGTAATAAATTTTATTCCTAATTTTGTTGAAACCATTAAACCATTACATAAAATTATTCACAAGGATGCTAATTTTAAATGGAATAAAATAAGAGAAGGAAGCTTTCGACAAAATCAAGACTATTATTTCTCGAGCACCATTTCTATGGAGTCCTTATTTTAGTAAGGAATTCTTCCTATACATGTTTACCTCTGATCAATATTTAGCAGCAGTCCTAACACAAAGAGATGATGAGAACAATGAGGCACCCATTTCACTCATGAGTATGAACTTGCAAGGGCCAGAACTCAATTTCCTTTCTATCCACATAGTGTTATCCAGAAGAAAACTTTTCTACTACCCTACTATCGACAAACAATATTATGTTGTGTACAAAGAAGTCAAACACTTCCAATCCTACATTCTAAAAAACCATACCAATGTTATAGTACCCCACCTTGCGGTGAGATCACTATTCACACAACTAGAAATGGGTGAGAGGAGAGGAAACTCGATGTCTTTCATCCAAGAATTTGATCTTGAGATTAATCCAGCAAATATAGTTAGGGGTCAAGGTTTATGCAATTTAGCTATAGAGTCTCGATACCTATCAAGGCTAGATGAGTCAGGATGGGATAATGAATTGTATTTATGGTGTAGTGAAGTGTTGTATATCCCACCAAGCCACAACTCATGGTATTCAGATCTCTCTTATTTTCATCATCATGGAACATGTCCTGAGCATTTAAGCCCTAGGGAAAGAAGATCCCTTAGATTGAAATATTCCCAATATCATATCATTAAATGTATATTATTTCTTAAGAATTATGATGGAGTATTTCCTAGATTTATTGAGAAAGAAGATGGAAAGAAAGTATTGAAAGATACCCATCATGGTCCAGCAGGTGGACACTTTGCAGGTGAGACCACAACCCATAAAATCGTAAGGGAGGGTTACTACTAGCCAAGTGTGTTTAGGGATGAACATACACATGTCAGAACATGTGAAGTCTGCCATCTAAGTGTTGGTAAAGAGAAAAAATCCTCCATGCCATTGCAACTAGTAAACATTTCCATACCTTTTGAGAAATGGGGGATGGATGTCATAGGGGAAATTAACCCAAACTCATCCAAAAAATAAAAGTACATACTTACTGTGAAAGATTACTTCACCTGATGGTTATAAGACATTCCCCTTTCCCATATCAATGAAAAGGTGGTGATTCGATTCCTAGAACATCACTTGATTACCAGGTTTTGGGTATTGTCTAACCTTGTTTTTTACAATGTTGCTTACTTATCCTCTACCCTCCTTATTGAGTTTGCATTGGAAAAAAATATTATATTAAGGTATTTTTCTAACAACTACCCACAAGGGAATGGTGTCGCAGAATCAACCAATAAAAGTCTGATCAGATACGAAAAAATACAGTCACCAAAAGAATTGGCACAATACTCTATGTGATGCACTTTGGGCTGATAGGGTAACCCCTAAAGAATCCTCAGGAAAATCTCCATACTTTCTGGTTTATGGGAAAGAAACCATTTTACCAACCAACATATATCTTTCATCTCTACATATCTCCCAAGCCTCTAGGGGTCAATCACTTTCAAGCATGCAACAATGTATTGACACCCTCCTCATGGTAGAAGAAGAAAGGGAAAGGGATAAGAAGAAATTCACAACACAATAGTAGTTGATAAAGAGATGGTTTGATAAACACAAGGATGCAGACAAAAATTTCAATGTGGGAGATCTTGTTTTGAAACAGGATAAGGTAAGTAAACCAAAAGTTAAGAATTATAAGTTTCAAATTATGTGGCTTTGTCCCTACCAGATTGCTAAGAAAATTTTGGTTGGCACTTATAGATTGCGGAACAAGGGGGGGGGAATTAGATTCTCTCCCCGTTAATGGAAAAAGCCTCAAAATATTTTTTTCCTAGCCACTCCCTTTGGGTGGTTTTGTATTATAGGTTCTTTTTTTCTTTTTCTTCTTTTATTTTGTTTCATTTATTTTTGGGGATGACTTTGATTTTCCATTCTATTATTTGTTTGTTTTCTTCCAGGTATTTTGCAAGGAAATGTTGGGTCTTGGATTCTGGAAAAATGTGGTGAAAAAAGTGGATCTAGATTTCAATATGAAAGTAAGGGGTCAAAGATTAATTAGGATTAGGATTCATGAGGTACTTATATTTTTGCATGTATATCATTTGGGGAAAAAATGTTGTTTAATCTGTGGTCTGAAAGTCTTGAAGGGAAACAAGGAAAAGAAGGAAAGTATGACTTATGTGTTATAACAGAATGATGAAGAACCCACTCTTAAAGGGGAATATTGTCAGCATCCTAAGTAATTGATTACTCTTTGCAAGGAACATATGTCATCCTCCTAGACTCTTGGTCTCATCTTGAAACAACCTGTCATTGTCAAAGATGTCCTAAAATAAATATATTCACTATGCATAGTGATAAATAAAAGAAAGAAAGGGTAAAGAAATTAGGGAGGCAAATAACTCTGAGAGAGACTATCACATCAAGGAGGGAATGCAGATATCTCTATCGAGGATATGGATGCTTGTTGGAAGTAAAGTAAGGCCCATGACATCGGGGTGACTCTATCGGGGCTATGGACACTCATTGATAGCGGATCGACACGAGAAGTGTTTTTTGTTACCAAGAGGTCCTAAATCAAAAAGTTCCTCATACACTTGGTACCAGATTCAGTTTATTGCAGAGCATAAATAGTTGGTATAAGAAATGAGGATGGTTCAAGTGAACTCCCCATAATTGGACATCCATAGTTTTTCTTTGAATTATATGCATACAGACCTATAAGTGACTTATGTGTCCTAGTCTTAAATGAAATCCTACCCCTGAAATTGGGATAATTCTTACTATAGGATCAGAAATTTTGTTCCGCCTGGTGAATCGTAATTTGTTGAGCATTCAACACACCATTAAAATTTCTTGAGAATTTTAGGGTACCACTTTTAATTTGATTTTCAACTTTTGTTTTCTCTTTATCAATTTCTTTAGGTGATTGTGTTTGATTAGATCTCTTCAATTTCCTTGAGTTTTTATTTCTTTAATAGTTGTTTGACTAGAATCCTAATCCTGAAATAAACCCCAAAAGAGAAACAATATTGTTCAAGACCTATCAGTGAGGTGGGAGGAGGCAGATCGCATGATTCTACAAAATACATCTTTTATATTGGGTCGATGAGGCATCGGGTTGGGGCAGAGGCAAGTGTGTAATGAATTGTTAGACTGGTCTAAGTGACTGACCTGATGGTGTTGTGTGGTGACAATTAAATGAGTTTATCAGTTTCATCCATTAAGAAATGGTGACACATGCACTTTCTCACCCCCCTACACCACCTGATGTGACCGTCAGATGAAGGGAAAAAACTCTGATCGACGAGGTGACAAACGAATCCAATACGTGAACCTTCGAAAAATATCCATCATCGAATCCAATTCGTCGATCGATTAGGGTTGTCCATTGGTCAATGAAGAAAGGGATATTTCAATTTTTATCCCATGTGCCATGTAGAACTACGACGTCATCATCCTTACAATTGTTATGTCATTATTCATACAATTGCCATCTTGGCGTCCATGTCTGTATTTTAGCCAAGTCATGTGCCACATAGATATGACACGTCAATTATGGGATAAAGGATCAAAAGGATGGGATAAATCTGAGTGGCTGAATCATTGGTCCTATAACTCACCCTTCCTCATGATTATGGTGGGCCCCTCGACACGTCAATAGACCAGTCCCCCTATCTGAGGTCAACATGTCCCATTTATCTTCCACGTCAATTGACCATGTCACCTACACACATGCAATGTTATGTGATCATTGTATGTTTTGGAATCATCATAACCATATTGTGTTGTAAAATAATAACTCTCATCGCCCAAACATGATTAACTCAAAGTGCTCCAAACAAACAATTCAAAACCTATCGATGGTCACCTCCACACATCGAATCAGCCATTAAAGGTCGGTGGAGGTTGCGTTCATTGTCATTAAATGTCACAACGTCGTGAGATCCTTCTTCATGTATTGATATTTGGTATATTAATTCATGCTTTCCCATAAATCACTTCATTATTAACTCATCCTAAGACTGGTTGTTGCTGTGAACACCTACTAACTCACTCTAGTTCTAAACGTTGAAGATTGTATCTTCGTTTCACTTGATTTTATAGGTTAACTAACCAGTCGCTACACGCTAAGCATTTTTCTTTCAAGTAAGCTCTATTTCAATTTCACTCCACTTTTTCTTGGTGACAGGTATGGTTTCTTATGTGTAATTGAGTTTTAAGAACACTACTATGTCATTTCTCACCCTGAAATGTTGTTTACAGACATGATGTTGCCTAGAAGAGATCATGCACAAAGAACACCCAAGAATACAAGGATGAGGTTTGGGGATATTGAAGTTGGCTCCATTTTTGCACCTACATGATTGGAAGAAACCCCAATGTCCAAGAGCACAAATCCTCTCATTTGGTTGTCCCCAAAGAAAATTTCAACATTAGTGCCACTATTTTGGGATAGAGAACCATGCACAAGGGGTGGAGCTTCTACCTAGGTGTTAATTCCTTCTTGGAATTATTTATTTACAAAATTTAATAATGAATATTACCCAGAATCAAACCCCCATAGAAAACTGGAACTCATGGAAGTGGATGATACCATTAGTAAATTTGGTTGATACCACTAGTAAATTTGGTTCATATTCCGATGGCACTTTCGACGTAATGTCGATGTGTGGTTATCATGATCTCGACAAAAACTGTCCCCCCAAATGTTGATTCTGGTACTGTCTCACTTCCAATGAATACCCTAGTCATCTCACTTACGACATCTCTAACGAACATGTGGCGTCGAAGGCCCAATTCTAAAGAGACGTAAATGGTCATCTCACTTCCGACATTTTCATTCGTCGGAAGTGAGACGAACGAGTGCAACTATTGTTCGACTAATTTTCCATATCTACCATGTTTCAATTATCAAAAGTCAGACAATATAGAAACTATTTTGCAAAGAAGAATCTAAATCAGCCACATTTCATTCATCAGAAGTGAAACGAAATAGAAACTATTCCTTGACGAAGTTTCTATATCGACCAAATTTTATTCGTTGGAAGTGAGATGGTATAGAAAGCTAGATTTGTCAGAAGTTAGACGACAGAGAATCTAATCATCGACAAACTTTATATATTAACCACCTTTTATTTCGTCAAAAGTGAGATGAGGGGGCATCTGAAGTGAGATGAGGGGTGTCGAAAGACCGATGCTCTGTAAGTATTTTTTTTTAAATATATAAATTTGTCATCTCTTCTAGGCCTACATTAGTGGCATATAGAGCAGCCCATTGGGGTTGTTGTGTATGCCAATTTGGAATACAGAGCAGACCCAATGGGTTGTTGTGTATGCCAAGTGGAATACACAATATACCTATTGAGACTGTTGTGTATACTAGTTGGCATACACAGCAGGCGAGCAACCCATTGGGCATGTTGTGTATTCCAATTGGCATACAAAGCATCCCCAATGGGTCTGTTGGGCATGCCACTTGGAATACATAGAATCACATCTATTCTAGGCTTACATTTGATTTCCATGTCCTAAACAAGCTGGTGCATGGTATCCTCTTCCTTTAACTCCCCTTGGGATGAGTTCACTGACATTCGTTGGTTGACGCTTTTGTGTCATAAACACAGGAGGATGACTTTTCTTCTAGATGCATCTTTGATATATACATATTTTTTGTAATGGATCTTCTAATAAGTAATTTTTAGGTGATTTAGAGACTTTGCAACAAAAATCTTATGTTGGTTGGACACATTACAGATTTGAGGGGCAAAGATCCATGCACATATTTAAGTCATATTTTTTTTTATAGTGATTAAACCTTGTTTTCTATGGCATTGATTTATTTTATGACTACTTGGTGAGGTTGAATTCCTCATTGTGCTTAATAAAATATGTTTGTTCTTCCTTTTGTGCCCTCTTCTGATACTGCACATATTATATGCTCATAATAGTGAATTCACAACTACCCAACATCCTTTGTGTGAGCCTACATGGGTGATGGTTCTACTAATGCAACTAATTGCACTTAATATCTGTACAATAGAGGTCACCCCCTAATTGAAGCTACTAATCCACAAGGGAGAATTATCTATCACTGGCTCTATCTCTCTTTACAAAATCCAATTCTTAGAATTCACAAGTCAATTTACTCTAAAGTAATCCCAATCTACCAACCATATTTCCCCTCGACCTACAAAACCCAAGGACTGGGATCCCTCTTTACCCTCATAGTATCCTACTTCCCTCCAAGACTCTAGTGCAGACTAGCGAAGAAATCTCACTGCAGGGATTCCAGGGACTATTAGTTGTGGTAAGTTTCCCTCAAGGACAACAATTTCACTTGCACATAGTCATAATTCCCTTACATTTTCATGGCAGTAATTTTCCATTATTTTATTACAACAGTACTATGCCCCCCTAAGCCCCCTTTATTTTCCCCTCCCATGGACTCATGGCCCCCTATTCTTTGTCCTTTTTCAACCTATGATGTATTTATATGTCATTCATTGTACAATTACAATCGCATATGTTCAACATATATCTATTTCATCATATACATTAATGATATAGGGATAAAAATTGGAGTATTACAAATCCTAAATAATTAAAGTACTTCAAATGGATGAGGGTTCTGCAACAATTTCACTTGGTTATCGAATACAATAGGGGAGTCACCAATAAAATAGAAGATATGTTTTCTAGACCTCCAATGAAAAACAATTTAGGTTTGGGTACTATCACAAAACTTGGGAAATTCACACATGAAGTATTCCAGAATGAATCGAAGAGAAGGAAGACCTATTGTAACTAAAATGTGTGACCTGGTTCCTTATAAGAAAGGTTTTTGGTATGTAAATGAATATGGAAATTCCTAGGAAGCCTCTAGATAAAATTACCCAAAGGTTTCTTATACAAAAACATATAGGAAATGTTTCCTATCATATTCCAGTATAGAAATGTTGTTCAAGTACTATAAAAAATAATTTCTTCATTTTATTTCTTAAATTAGGTGTGAGTGGTCCCAATGAATTGGGAACTTAAAAAAGAAATAATTGATAACATGACAAAGAAACAATGATTAAAAAATAAATAAATTTTGAATGTTTCCACCAAGGATCTTGTAATATACCTAATTACTATTAATCACACTTACTAATTATTATGTAGAGTCATTTCCATTAGAGTCACATCTCTTATATCCTATATATGACAGTCTTCTTCATTGCATATCACCATATACCTGTTGTAACCTTTTACATTTTCTATACTTTTCTTCTGTCAGTTTCAAATTTGGACAATATGGCCTTGTTCCTTTATCTAGGAATGTTATCACATTCTATTATTATGATAAGGTATATCACACACATATAAACTATGTGAAAAATATTTCCTACCTTCTCATACATTTATAGCTTAAAATCCAATAGTTCTACCAATGTGATAGGGATAAAATAAGAAATTGTAAGAAACATTGCTCATTGCACATGGACCCTTCCACAAAATGTTCATGTTGCTCATTGTAGAATTTCAAGTGTAAAAGAGAGAAATTATTTGAGATGCATCGATATGGGATTCATGTTTGTATCACTACAAGTTTTAGAGTCCCACATTGTTTATCAACAAAAGTAATCAATTAAGACAAACCCTCAAGAGAAACACTTTTCTGAAATAAAGAATCAACTCAAAGTATCACGGGTGATCTAAAAATGAAGAAGACTTGAAATCTTGAAAATATTTGCAAGTAAAATCTATGTGTTAAAAGCAAATGGATCAACTTTGCAACACATTAATTAAAGGATTACTCATTCAATATACAAATAAACAGTAGCATAATCAATGACCATAAGCACATAAACACAACAACTGATAAAGGAGTTCACCCCTCTCTTGGGCTACATCTCCTGGTCCAGCTTCCAATGGATCATTATTATTAATTGATCAAAGTGCTAAAAAAAATGATTTACAATGCTCAAATTGACCAACAGACTGCTCCAATGGCTTCAAAGCGTCCAAAAACCCCTAGCTGGGATTTTTCGGCACCTTGTTTGGCCAAAAAACGAAGAAGTTATGCTTCTTGGAAGTCCCTCCTTCAAGGTTGTTGTCTCTGCATCTACAAATCGCACCCTGTCTCATGAACCTAGCACACACACAATTTAAAGCGTGAAAACCCAACACCAGATGCAACTGTGCCAACGGTGCGAAATGTAGGACGGTTATGGGCGCGCCAGCCCCTAACCGCCTAGCACTCGGGCATATGAGTTCATAATATGACCACGCGCATTTACAAAAAGGGCTACTTTTCAAAGCCAATATTTAAGTGCCAAGTGTTGGGCGCATGTTAAACCCCCACGCTATAGTCTTGGCTGTGGTCATGTATTGGAGGGTCATGTGATCGGGGGCTAGAGCTCCGTTCAATACAAAACTCCTGCGCGAATGACATGGTCACATGTAATACGACCACGGGCCGGGGCTAAGCCCCGGCCCGACCCCTCGCCATATGCAATATTATGTGAATTGAAATACAATAAAACACATATATACAATAAGAAACAAACAGTGGTACGTTGGTCGGGCGGACTTTGTGAAGGCTTTACATGGTGGGGAGGTTCGGGGGTCGAACTCCATGGACTCCAACATATTTTGATCAAACAACCAATATAACGGTGCCACATGGCAGCCCATGACTGGGCCACGTGGCACCAAACCACCAACCACATGCCACATCAGCGTACAGTCGTACGACCCTGCCACGTCAGCCTGTACGGACTGTACAGTCAGCGTCCCTTTTTTTGCCTGTTTGCCATTCCGAACAGATTGTGATATCTCTCGCTCCCGACGTTCGTTTGAGACGAAATGAGTTGCGTTGGGTTTGCAATGATGAGGCCTACGCTCTCATCCGGTTTGAAGCGATTCCGAGCACTTTGAAGTTTTGAGCAAAATTTGATCCCCTGATCACACCTCCCCATTGGGAAGCTTTTGGACCTCCAAAAGACTATTTTCAGTCTATGTGAAGATGAGGGTATAGTTCCCTCACCCTTCCAACCTCAATCCACTTGGCTTTGCTTGGATTCGTCCCTTTAAGACCAACTCAAAGATACTCCACATTTCCTCATTTTGAAGTTCGCATTCTCCTGTCAAGGATGGTGTCTTCATGCAGTTTTGTAAGATACTCTGGGGAAAAATCATCTATAGAAGGAATCTGAACATGCTCTCCTTGATCATCAATCAACGGAGGCTCATACAATTTCAAATTCTCAACATTAACAACTGCATACATCTGCATATAAGGAGGCAAATCTAAAC
>ML791743.1:201725-229564 GCA_009831015.1 Picea engelmannii | reverse complement strand
AAATATGCATTAAAAATATTCAAAATTGATAAAAAAAGGTGTTTGGAAAGTTAAGAAAGAAAGCTAAGATAAAATAAGTACAAAGTCGTTTGATTTCATTTTTATTTGAACATAAGCACTACAAATTAATAGAATTGGATTTGTTTTATATCTATATCCATATTTACTAACCATCTTTATTTCATATTTTACTAACATAAGTACAAGAAAGTATGCAATAACTCATTCAAAGTCAATGCAACAAAAAGTATGCAAGAACTTATTCAAAGGCATATGTCATAAAAAATGGTTTTTATATATGAGGTTTATCATCCAAAAAATGTTGCAACTATACTATTCTTGGATCATCCTTCTTCAGTATCATCCTTTTTCATCTAAATGTTGCATTTTGAGGATGTAAGATTTCTCTTGTAAATATGAAATTTGATGCTCATGATGAGGCAAGGAATTTTTTATGTTTGTTACTTCTAATTACCTCCTAACTTCTACAAGTGTTTTCCATCTAAGGGACTGTACCATTTCTTCCTCTAGTTGAGTAATGAGGTCCTAGGCATTAACCTCATTCTTCTCCGTGTGAGCCACCTCAAGAGCCTTCAAAGTTATTTGTTGGGATTGAAGGGTTAACTTATTCTACATTGTCTATGGCATGGTTTTATGGAACAATTTATAGTTTATGGCATGGGTTAATCTATTGTTACTAACACAAAAAATACATATATAAAAAAATATAATTTTGTAATGCAGACTCCTCGAGCCTTCCTTCCCTTCATGCTCTTAGTTGTTACAAAAGTAAAATTTCTAGCATATATTCCAACATATCCATGGAATAAACCTCTTGTTCCAAATCATAGGATTCACCAACACCAGAACACATATAATACATGTTTACAAACAACAGTTGTTTCTTATAAGATATAAGTTCTATCTCTTTCCATTCTACCTATTCTAGCACTTCAACTTTCTAGGACTTCTAACAGCAACACTACTTTTCTTTCTACAACCACAACATCCTACATCACAACATTCCATTGTACCTTACTTGTTCAATTGTAGTAGGATACTCTACCACCCTATAAGAAGCTACAAGAAGCTCTATTTCAGCTCAAAGTAATACACCGACCATATCAACAACAATATATATGTTATCCAATGACATCAAAAGTTCTAGGGGGTCACTCCAACATCCACATTTCCTATACAAATGATGGCATATGTGCATGTCAACATAATGAAATCAAAGGCCTTCCACCAAATTGAACTTCACTTATTTCATTAATTGTCAAAGTCAACCGTGAGATTTTAATCATAATAACTACAACAAAATCCACATTGACCGAGGAGGTGGACCTTGAATATCGACTTGGTGGGGGACATGAAGGTTGGGGTTATCTAAATTTGTGTTGAGACAATCAATAAATGGCAAGGTAATCAACATTATATGAGGGTTGGTGCCAAACATCATGTCAAAAGGGGATGGTGACAAATTTGAAAAGTGCCAACCTTTTGAGTTATCAAAGGATGAAACTCAAAACCACCAAAACACATAATCCCAAGGAAAAATGCATGCATGATAAAACATGAAGACATCCTCCCTTAATATAGTAAGGTTTTCATTGCAACCTTACATAGCTCATGAGTCCATTACCATAAAGAATGGTTTACAGGGTAGATTGCAATCTTAATGATGGGTTATAAAGAAGATACATAGTTATAGAGACCACAATTTTTTAATCAAGGTTACACAAGGGTTACTCAAACTACAAGATCACTATGTAAAAGGTTAGTATTGAAGATATAACCTAAAATTTCTCTTCCTCTTCCTTTATCATTGGAGGTAGATACCCGGGATCTTAGATCATAGAATTTATCATTTTCCATCCTCAAAATTTTCTCCAATTTTGTTTACTATTATGAAAAGTATACCATCCTTAGATTTATTCATCCTTATATTTATTCAAAAGGTTATATAATTGTTTCCATTGAGAGTTTTTTAAACAAGTTCCTAGAAGTCACCATATTCAAAAACAAGTACCATTTCAAAAACCTACTCAAAAAGACTTGTTATAGAGGTTGATACCTAGGATATTTTATTACAAAACTTAGCATTTTCTATTCTCATAATTTTCATTATATGTAGAAACTATTGTTACTTCAAAAGACTTTCTCTCAAAGGGCCATATCATAAAACTAAAACCTTGTTTCTATTTGGAAAGATAAAAACTTGATTTTTTCATAGAGACAAAATCAACCTTAGAAATCATTGAGTTCCATAGGACTATCTAAAAAATGTGAAACCCTATTTTTGTTTGGAAGACTATGAAATTCATTTTGTCTTATATATTTGAAAATGTGACTTTTTTTACCATCTTCATAGAGATTCAACCTAAGAACCCTATTCTCAAAGGACTATCCCAAAATAAAAGTGGAACCCCCTCTTTGTGTAGAAGGTTAAAAATTTGATTAACAATTATTTAAACCTATCTCACAAACTGTGAAACCTGAGTATTGTTGGTACAATCTTCATAAGGTATCATTCTCAGAACTATTTGCTCTTAGAATTTGAAAAACCTACAGTCTTTCTATTATCACTTGTCCTCAAAGATTTTTCTTATGTTATTACTAAAAGTGATTGATTGAAACTCTCTGTTGGCATAGGGGTAGACCCAGGGTTCAACGCTACAACAATGCACCAACAAAACCCTAACTACCGCCCCTTTCGACAACACCTGTGAAGAAGATGAAGTGTCACCCAAGGTAGAGGCATGGGTGGTTGTAGGACTTAGGTATCTGCAACCTTAGTTGGGACACAGATCTGTGATTATAATACTTAATAGAGCACTTAGCACCATCATTTTGTTATTATTTAACCAATGTCTACTTTGCAGATAAAACAGAGCATCGCAACATTCACCCTGATCTAATGTATTTAAGCACTTAGCATAAAGAAATGGGTCATATATGGAATATTCAAGCACAAGAACATTTACCCATATCATATCTAACATCTAGATTCATCATAAGCATAAAGCATAAACAGATCTATCTATCTATCTATATCAAGCACTTAACAATTAACACATAAATACATCAACACACTGCACAAAGAAGAATAACACAGTATTTACGTGGTTCACTCCCACCCTAGGGCTACGTCCACCAACTCTTATTCTTTATTATCTTCAATCAGTCATCTACATGCACAGAGCCACAAAAACCCTACTCCACATAGGACAGGATATTTGCGCGCACCTCACCAGATCCTCCTTCCTGAGCTAGGTCTAGCACAAAGCCTTTCACAGTCTGTTACAACCAATTTCACTTAGCTTTACAGTATCTCACAATATGCACAGACCATCTACAAATCATACTTTCACTTATCTTATCAGCCTTACATCACATAGATGCCTCTTCCCCTCCTTACATTGCCTAGACATCTATTTATACTTTACAAGATAGGTATAATCATGGGTAAACCCATGGGTTGACATCCCATACCCATTACATATTCCCAAATCCCAAAAAGGGGTCGAGATCCCATGATCTCTGCTTCGTCTTGTGCTCCGTCTTTGATAGGCTGTCGAAGTCCCAAAATAGGTCAACATGACCAAGAATATCCCAAAACTTGGTCAAGGAATAACAACCCCCCAACACTCACCTATGACTCGTCCCGAGTCACTCTGGAATGACTAACTCTTCTTTGAATGCCTCGAGCTTGGCTCGAGTTTCTTCGACTTTCTATTGTGCTACGGACTCTTGTTCAATGATATCTTGGATGAATGCATCATTGATAGGTCCCTCTAGACGTTCTTCAGCTGTAGTGACAACCTACTCTAGCTCTTCTCATTGGCCTTCTACTTCTGTAAACAATTGATAGGCCTTGTCTTGTACGGGTTGGAGTTTCTCAGTTACCTCCATAAATATGCTCTGGATAGTATGGATTTGTTGTTGTGTAGCATGTTTCTCTTGGGAGCGCTTCATTCTTTCCACAACTGATAGGGACTTCAGCTACGCCTGTATTGTTTCGGCTTGATACTTCGCCTCTTGGAGTTGCGACTCCAGTGCCTTCAGTTATGAGTTCTTTGTGAGTTGTTCATAGGTCTGGGCACTGTGATCAATAAGTTTCTTTCATTCTAGGGTAATATACTTTAGTTTTTCAACTACACTCCAGGCAATTTATTCTCTTTGGTCTCTTACATCTTGTGGGGTCTCAGGTACAGTGCGTAGCTCCAAATATGTAATGCATTGTTGTAGCTGTTGGATGGATTCTGTGAGTTGGTTCACCTGTTGTGAAACTCGGTCTTCTGCCTTGATTTCTAAGACTATCACAGAGCGAAGTGCTCTGTTGACCGCTTCCTTTACTTCGAGTTGCTCCGCGAGAAACTATTCCTTTTCTTGTTGTAGATGTGATTTTTCTTCATCAAACCTCAGTTGGAGAGAAACATTTTCCTGTTTTGCAACACTGCGTTTTTCTACGAGTACTCCTTGTACTTGTGTCAAAGCTTGGGTGTCTTGTTGTATTTCTTCCTGTGCTCGTTGAAGGCGAGATTTGACTGTATTAGCTAGGCAATGGAGTTGAGCTGGCTCATCTCCCAATTCTGGTTCTCTGGGCACAGTGGAGATTGAGAGGATGGATTGTAGGGCCTATTGTACCCCTCAGAGTTCAGTCTCAATTCGTTCATACATATCCTATTTCTTTGCATCTTTTTTCTCTACTATTTCCAGTGAAGCATCTTGCAGGGCTGCTATGAGGAAATCGAAGTCATCAGAGGTGAGAATAGTCTGCATCTTGGTCATGGTGGTGTTATAACCCTAAATTGCACCACACATGCTTACCTGGCATCAGGCCAACTCATATCCCTTCATTGCCAAAACATCTGCTGAGAAACCTCTTTGAAAATCCCTTTGGGTTAAGTCAAACGCGCCCTAACCCACTACTGCACGCGTTGTAACGCTGGCAGGCCTACTACTGTGCGTGTTGGAACGCTGGCATGCCTACTACAGCCCGCGTTTACCTAACAAAGCACAAAAACAGGAAAGTTTCCGACGGGACAAAAAGATATGGGTCAGTTAACTGAAACTCCCAGCCATGCATGGTCGAGAGTTCGTCCAAAACCCTAGATCCTTCTAGCCTATAAAAGAAGGGGTAGGGGTACTATTTGGAGGAGAAAAATTATAGCAAAGAAACTCTGCCCAATTGACGAATCCATTTGTCCCAACCCTTTAGCCTTTCCTCAAGCTTAAGGAGAATTAAAGAAAAGCAGTTGGAGGACAAAGAAGAGGAGGAGCCCAGGATCAAGATCAAGGAACGATGGCCGATCTCTATCATTATTGTAAGTTGATTCATCTTGAGATTAATAAAATAATACTTTTCCCGTCCCAATGCATGAGTTATATATGATTTATTTGATTTATTCTTAATCTCTAACCCTCAAGTAGAAAAATAGCATGCATGCATAGTGTTTTGTCTTGATTGCAGGTTAACTTTGGAAGGAGCAGCGCAAGAAAGCGGACAAAGCGCAACGGAGGATCTACACCAAACATCAGTAAAAAGGTTAGTAGGTTCTTTCCATGCGTGTATGTGAAAAAGGGGTTTTAGGTTTTGGGGTGGTAGATTAAAAGTGATTTCTTTAAGGTCATGATCTGCATGCAAGTCTAACCCTAGCTTGCTAGTCGGTAGGGTATTATTTCCCAACAACAGAATTGGCGACTCCCCTGGGGATTTACTCTTTAGGGTGTTCCGGATTTAGTTGAGGTTTTTCGGTAGTTTAAAGGATTATAATCTCTATTTCTTTGCATGTCTGTTTTCTGTTAGGTCAGAGCTAGCAGGGAACTTGGTTCTTTATACCAGGTTTTCCTTGACTATTGCTTGACGAAAATTATCGGGACACACAGAGGTACACGCGGCCTGCAGAAGGCCTGCATGCATTTAACCCGCGCCCTAAACTTCTACAGCCCACGTTTGAACGCTAGCTGTAGAGGTTTCAGTAGCATGTAGGAGTCAGAGAGCTTAAGAGGCAGTCCCCTCTTCCCTGTCAGAATTATACATTCTCAAGGGGCTTTTTGGATCCTGTCTAAGTCTTGCTGGTTCATAGTCTGGTCTCAGTTTGCTTTATTGTGTTTTGTTATTCTTTGCAATTGTTTTTCTTTTCTGTTGGAAGAAGCATCCAAGAATTCAAGAGACCCTAGTTGTCAATACCAGAGGCCTTTTCCAGGGCTGGGCTGTCTGTGTTTGGTTTTGTCTTAGAGTTTATTCATACACGCGGCCTGTGCAAGTGCAGCCCGCGGGTACCCGCGCACTGTTGTAGGTCAGCACGCGTTTGAACGCGTGTTGTTTCAGTGACAGTAGCAGGCTTGAGTGGTTGTTTTTAAATCAGGGTGGGGCAGTCATCCCCTCCTATGGTGAGAAGTGTTCCTCTCAGGGGTTTGAGTCTAGGGTTGCACAGTCAGTAGGTTAGGGCCTCTTACCCTTAGCCTGTTTTTTCTTAGTTGATTGTTGATAGAAAAGATAAAAAAAAAATATTTTGTTTTATGGTTTTTAGACAAGCGTAAGAGTCAGTGCTTCCTTGATTTCCATTGTGCATCTTTTCTCTGGTTCTTTGTGATCTGCGCTTTAAGCCAGAATTTTATTTTATTTTCTTGGTTTTGTGCTTGTCGGCATTTTCCCTTTGTTGCTTCATTTAGCACTTAAATAAAATAAAAAAATTCATTTGTTTCTTTGTTTGAAGTTTGTGTTGCTGCAACAATAGCTAGGAAGAAGTCTTTTTGTTCATAAGTTTTTGCAGTGCATTTAGAGCATAAGTAGCTCGCAAATTGAGCGAAATTCCTTTATGTTTGCTGCATGAAATCTTAGCAAAATTGAAAAGGAAAAAAAAGTCTTTCTTGTTGAAAAGTTGCTGATTTTTGCATTTTTTGTAAAAGTTTTTGTTTCCAGCATTGTTCATTCATTTTGCTTTGAGTCTTTACACATCATCAGTTTCACCTTCATACCTCGTGACATAAAAAATCCCATAAAAGAAACGCTAATTAAAATCTATTAGACTCTTTGTTTGTAGGGTTCATACACTAGCTCAGGACTAGGGCCTTGGAATAGGTTGGAGAGTAAACTCTCCAAGGCCACTCAAAACCAAACATTGGAGTCTGTGATAGGGAGTGTAGAAGTCAAGTTTCGTGGAAGTTATCCGGGACCCCCCTCTAACACAGGGGATAAACACGAGGTCGCGTAAGGAAAGGTAGCGGAGATAACCCCTCCAAAGTCGGACCAAGCGTAGTGGAGAACACATATCGAGGATTTGTTGAGGGATTCCGTCATTTTCATTTGCCACGGGGCTTTGTGGGTCTCAAATTCGTTCGAGGTCCTCAGTTGTCTTCTGGACCATTTGCTCTCGATACCCTTGGTAGGTTTCGGGATTGATACCCTTCTCATTGTGGTCTACCCAACTATCGACTGTACCCGCCTGGTGACTGTTCGCGTGCTGGCAAACTAGTTGCCAATTTTTTTAGGGACATACATAGGTGACTGCGGGGGTATACCACGGTACCTAGGACAGACATCGGGCCATGCTTTGCAGAGTATACCCGGAGGGTGCTTCCGTTTTCGAGTTGCACTTGCACCGGTAAGTTGTTCTAGTGTTGGTTGTTGTAACTGTTCTTCCAACTAGTTTAGTGTTTGCTTGTCTTATCTATTAGGGTCTTCTTTTTTAGTGTGTGTTACTATTTGAACATGTATAATACCTTAGTGTGTTGTGGATCTTCTCACATAGTGGAGGATTCAGAGCTCCACCGGTCACGAAGGCTCTTGGTCCTGCTGCCGGTTATACTGGAGCCACCCCCGCCACCATTGAGGCAGAAGCTAGACCAACAAGGGTCTTTCGAAGCAACCGGGTTACAAACCATTGAGCCCGAACAACTACCGGAGGAATCAACTGCCAATATTGGCTTGGTTGAAACCCCAACCACTGATACTTGGCCATCGGTCAGTGTACCAATCCTATTTTATGAACGCCTGTCAGTGCCTCACATAGCTATGGAAACAAACGCTATTACTTCCTCTGGGAATTCTTCCATTCCCATCACTGTTGCTACCACAGGAGAAGCATCTCCTAACTTGTCGTCGTCGTTCCGAGCCACCATGGTCTCGGCCGCAACTACGTCGCACAGTGGACCGTCCCCATCTATCGCAGCGGCCACACCTCCCTTCACACCTAGTGCGACCGGCCCTCCGTTCTCATACGATATGCCTAGTTCGGGTACAAGTCCTGCACTCACTCACTCCACTTTACAGACTTTGGGTCTGGGGGCAGGGAGCTCTAACGCTCCTCTGCAAGGTCAAATTGGCGGCATTCCTGTCCCATTCAACGCTTTTCCTTATGCTGGAGGTCATATCTCTCCTTCGTCCCCTTCGCTTGGTGGTCTGCATCAGCAGTCCGCCAGGCAGCCTTCACACACAAGTTCATTTGGAGTCGGGAGTCAAGGAACACCTATGCAAACTCTATCGGTAGGTTCGTCACCATTTGTTTGGAATGGGATGTTTGGTAACAACACTTTCGCATCCACTGCTTTCCCATCTGGGGGCACTCCCATATTTGGATAGTCTACTCCGGCACAGGGTACTATTCCTGTGCCGGGGGCACATATACCAGGACCTTGGAACTCAGGACAAGGATCTATTCCTTCCTCTGGAATGTCGTTATGGGGTAATTCTTTCCACAATCAATGGAACCCCAGACAAAATTCTATGCCTCTCCTAGTAGGACCGACATGGGGTAATCCTTCCCAAAGTTTGTCAAACATGATGCATTCCCAACATCCTATGTCCTTCATGGGGAATCATCCAATGATGTCTCCATAGATGAAAAATCCTTACGCTGGTCAGGGCCATGGTTTCTACCAGAATCCGGGCCAACAAGCAAACTTTTCCTGGCAACCTGGTGCTAGTCAAACTCCAGGACCCTTTTTTCCAAGCTATCAGAAGCAACCCAAACTACCATTCTTGGTGACGTTAAACTTTCCAGATTTGACAAGGTTGTTAAATGATCCTATCTGTCATGATCCACGTTGGCCTCCTATGCCAACGAAGTTTCCTTCGGACATTCCAAAGTTCGAGGTCAAGCCTAACGAAGATCCAGGTGATCACATGACTACTTTCCATATCTGGTGTTCATCTAACTCACTGAAAGATGACTCCGTCCAGTTGTGATTGTTTCAACGCACTCTTATTGGGAGTGCCGGGAAATGGTACATCGAGCTTGATCGCTCGCAATATTATTCTTTTGGCGAACTGGCTATGGCCTTCCTTAACCATTTCTAGTTACATGTGAGATACGACGTCGGCACAAAATTGCTAGCCAATTTCGAACAGATGACAGCAGACCATATCTCTGATCATATCCGAGAGTGGAGACGTTGAAAGAGTTTAATCAAAGTACCAGTTCCACCAACATTCCTGCTTGAGTGGTTCCTTAAGTATTTAGTCCCACAATTATCCAAAGACGTCGCAACTTCTGGGGTTTTCTCTGAAGAAGATGCCATCATGAGGGCTCAATAGTTTGAGCTCATCTATTCTCAGTCTGGTTTATTATACAACATCCTGTCGGATGCACCACGATCGATACTGGATAAAACTAGACAGAGAGCTGGACCACATGTCGACGGTATTGTTGGTTCCACACAAACCAAGCCCACTGAGAAATTGACAAAACAATTGCAACAGTTATCTATCCAACACTCAGCGGTCAGCCAGACTACTGCTTTGGCTGCTCCTCCTACCCAAACGTCGGAAGTACACTCCGTGCAGACGAATAACCCAAAGGCCAACCAGCAGCCTGAAGGGAAGAAAAAACAACGAAATAAGGGTAAGGGGGAGAAAAAACCCACTAATAATGCTGGTGAGGGCACCATGGAAAAATGAAAGGTGAGGTATCCATGCAACTTGTGTGTGGAAGACCACCCAACCCATCTGTCTCCTCAACTTGTAGAGGCCCAAAAGTTTGTCACACAGCAACAACAAGCCGTGTTGACTAATCCCTTTCAGCATGGGCAAATTTTAACTCAAGCCTCTATAAGTGCCGAAGGGGGCAACCAAGAAACCTGCCCTCCTCCAAATAATTCCTCTTCCACGAACGTATATATGGTTAGGGGTGATGCTTTGATAACGAATAGAGCGCACGACTATAGTAAACCAAGTGCCTCTGAGAAGGGCAAAGAAGCCGAACTCCCATCTCTTCCTCTACAGATCGAGAAGACGTTGGGTGAAACAATGACACGCATTCCAAAGGGTGCATTTAAGAAATCTTCTCACAATCCAAACGCAAGGGCCGCCCAGAATTACTCTGTGGTGGAAGATTTATCCCAAACCCCTTGTGCTATGTCCGCTTTGGAGGTCCTCCAAAGTTGCCCTGCTAAGAGGAAAGCCTTGTTGACTGCTTTCGGCTCTACTGAGACTTGTAACCCGGGTACCATCATGTTAGATACGACCGACTTGAAACCTCGTCTGCCTTACCACGTAGTGTTTCAGATATTAGTGGCTCATCCCATGAAAACTTTTACACGCAATATCTTTTGCACGGTGGTCGACAAGGGCACCTCAACATGCGTTATGTCGTTAGCATACTGGAAAGCCATTGGTCAGCCCGAGTTGTCTCCATCACCTACTCTCCTCACTGCATTTGACGGTCATTCATTTAGACCACATGGCATCATTCCTTCTTTCCCGGTGCAGTTAGGAGGGAAGACTGTGTGCGTCAAAGTAGAGGTAATCGATGCCCCCCTTGACTACAATCTCTTGTTAGGTCGTAGTTGGACTTATGCTATGCAAGCTGTGGTTGCTACAGTTTTCCGAGTCTTGTTATTTCCGCATGAAGGTCGGATAGTGACCATTGATCAATTGTCCTTCTCTAGACCTAACCCAGCTTTGGGGGCATCCACAGTTCCCATGATAGATAATCCTCAAGCCGATGTCGTTAACGTAGGAGTTGGTTTGTGCCCATCTTTGATGGGTACTTTCGATTACCCACCTCCTCATGGAGATGTCAAGTTCATATAGAATCACCACAAGGCTGAGATTTTTCATGTTTCGTCGTTCTGCACGACTTACTTTCAAGATCCGTGGATTCTTCCTTCCCCATCCACCACGATGGATGAGACGGGGCACTCTGGCATGTCCATGCCCTTGTCGGCCGCTGAAGTAGCATACTCTTTAGTCCAGCAAGCTTCAACCACTCCTGATCCGACTCCCGCACAAGAGTTGGATCCCCCTCTAGAGCCTATTTGGGCTCATGGTTCTCTTGCCAAAACCAATTCGTTAGATTTAGTCTTGCCTTTGGACGAAGCAGTAATTGAAGCAATGACTAGTCCGGACAAACCTTGGGAAGATCTTCATCACAGATCATATTTCCTCCCAGAGTTAAGCCGAATCGAGGCAGGAGAATTCACTATCACCATGACGGGAGATCAGCCATGTCTTATTAACCTCTTAGCTACATAAAAAATTTATGCTGAGGGAAATATGGCAACTATCGTTGCCACTATACCTATCAACATCTCCCGAAACCCTAGCGTCGTGGAGAATGTCTTCATCAGAGCGGATTTCTCCCCCGAAGAAATTTAGATTTACACAGATCTTTTCAAAGAATTCCACGACGTTTTTGCCTGGTCTTATGAGGAAATGCTAGGCATCGATCCGAAAATAGTTGAACATGAGATCACAACGTATCCTGATGCTAAGCCTATTCGACAAAAACTTCATCCAGTCAATCCTAGGAAAGCAGCAGCCATTAAGACTGAGGTTGAGAAATTGCTCAAGGCAAGGTTCATTTACCCTATTCATTTGACTTAATGGGTGTCAAACCCCGTGTCGGTTGATAAAAAATAAGGCACGATTCGTGTATGTACCGATTTTCATGATTTGAATCAGGCATGTCCAAAAGATAATTATCCCACCCCATTCATCGACCAGATCATTGATGAATGTGTCGGTTGTGAAGCCTTTTCGTTCATGGATGGTTTTTTCAGGATATAATCAAATCCAAATCAAACCTGAAGACCAACACAAAATGGCATTCATTTGTCCGTGGGGTACATTCTCCTATCGTAAGATGCCTTTTGGCCTTAATAATGTTGGAGCCACTTTCCAGCAGGTCATGTCTTTTGCATTTCATGACCTCAAGCATATAGTTGAGGCCTATCTAGATGATTTAGCATCACGCTCTCACAAGCGAAAGGATCATCCTATGCACCTCAAACTAATCTTCAAACATTGTCGCTACTTCAGGATTCGCTTGAATCCCAAAAAGTGCAGCTTTTGCGTCACGTCAGGATGTTTGTTAGGTTTCATCGTTTCAACAACATGGATCATGGTCGATCCTCTTAAGGTGGAGGCAATAATCCAGTTTCCCCCCCCACGCACAATCTTACAACTTCAAAGTCTTCAAGGCAAGGCGAACTTCTTACGATGCTTCATCGCCAACTATGCCAAAATCACCAAGGGCTTTATGCGTTTACTGAAGAAATATGTTCCTTTTTTCTGGGACGAAGCCACTCAATTCTCTTTCGACTCATTAAAACACGCCCTTACTACCGCACCTCTGCTACGGCCACCTAATTATAACAAGGATTTCCTATTATATCTGGCTGTCACAGAGTCAACCATAGGCATGGTTTTAGTTCAGGAGGATGCTTCGTTTTCCGAATACGTGATCTATTACCTGAGTTGAGGCCTCGTAGGACCGGAACTTAATTATTCCCATCTCGAAAAATTTGTGTTGGCAACAGTTCATGCTGTTCAACGGTTCCGTCACTATGTTCTGTTTCGTAAGACCACCGTCGTTTCCGTTGTTAATCCATTCCAGTACATGTTGACACGACGAGTTATCAGCGGAAAAATCAGTAGATGGATGGTAATCCTCCAAGAATTTGACTTAGACTTCGTTTCAGCCAAGTCCAAAAAGTCATTGATCTTCACAGAACTTATCTCGGAGCTTCCGGTTGAGTTAGGTGACGTTGTGCATGAGGAATCACCTATCTGGGGGGATATGTTTTTGATTGAATCTTCAGACCCCTGGTACGGAGATATACTAATCTATCTCTAGACTTTGAAGTGCCCCACCTCTTCTTCTCGTGATGAGCGTCGGCGGATACGCCATCAGGCTAAGAACTATCTTATACTCAATGATACGTTGTATCAGAGAGGTGTAGACTGCATCTTGCGTCGATGTCTCACTCATGAGGAGGCCGTCATAGTGCTCAATGATTTTCATACAGGAGCTTGTGGCGGTCACTTATCCGGGTTAGCAACAACCCAAAATATTTTACGAGCATGTTACTTCTGGCCCACACTTATGAAAGATTGTATCGAGTCTGTCAAGAGGTGCCATCCATGCCAAATCTTCTCATGGAAGATGAGGGCACATCCAGCTCCCATGTTTCTTGTCATCACAGTTGGTCCCTTCACTAAATGGGGGATTTATTACACTACATGCAACCCCCCGTCAGCAAGGGGGCACCGCTATATCATCGTAGCTGTCAACTACTTCACTAAGTGGGTCGAAGCTATGCCAACATTCAAAAATGATGGAGAGACTGCAACTCTCTTCTTATTTAACCAGATTATAGCATGGTTCGGCATCCCGAGAGAGATTGTCACTGACCATGGCAGTCACTTTCAGAACCAAATGATGTCCGAGTTAACATCAAAGCTTGGGTTACGACAAGAACATTCCTCACCCTACTATCCCCAAGCCAATGGGAAGGTGGAAGCTGTAAACAAAACTCTTAAGACTATTCTACAGCGAACTATCAACTCAGCCAAGTCAAATGGGCATTTGATGTTATACTCAACATTATGGGCTTACCGAACTTTAGTTAAGACTGCAACCGGTTTCTCACCTTTCCAACTCGTTTACTGGCTGGAGGCAGTCTTGCCCATCGAATGTCAAATTCCATCTCTGAAATTGGCAGTACAGTTATTTCCAGACACTTCTCCACTTGAAGAGTGGTTAGTTCACCTTGAGAAGCTTGATGAGCAGCGTCACGATGCGGCCCTAGCCAACGAGGCTCATAAACATAAGTTCAAGTGTCAATATGATAGGTCCGTTCGTCCTCAGGTTTTTTCTGAGGGCGACCTTGTCCTGGTCTATGACCAAGATAAGGACCCCCTGGGGGCAGGAAAGTTTAAACCCATGTGGTTATTGTTTGGTCAATTTTGAAGGGAATGCTTTGGCGGAGCCTAGGAATGGGCTCTACCTCAAGAAGTATTACTCATAGAATGGTCACTGTGGGTAACTTTTTGTAACATATGTATAGTCTTTGTACTATTACTTTTTTACATTTCTTTTAAAACATGTTATGGACGTGTCATTGATGTTATCTTTTGTCACTATGGCAGATGTCAAGTGAGTCCGAGGTGTTCAGCGGGTATGCGGATGGTTCTAGTCAACACACGTGGAGGCTTGCCTCCGCAGCTTGGGTAATCTTTACACCACAGGGTCAGTTGTTATCTTTCGGAGGGATATGCTTAGGCGACACTACAAATAATTTTGTTGAGTATAGTGCAGTTATTGAGTTGCTTCGCGACGCTTTGCCATTGGGTATCTCTCGTCTCCGGGTCTATCTAGACGCTCAACTGGTTGTGTCACAGCTAAACAGAATATACCGAGTTCATGACCCAACTCTACACCGACAATTCCTTAGGGTACGTCTCTTGGAATGCAACTTTGATTATATTACATATTTTCATGTTCCTAGGAGTCTAAATCAAATCACAGATACTCTAGCTAATCACATTTTAGATTGGCATCTTGCTCACATATAAAAAGATCATGAACATAAAAATGTAAATACATTTTTGCACACATAATCCATAAGACACAAAAAAAGATAAAGAATCATATATAAACATCATAAAATCCTCAGAGTACATAGATGGGCGCAAGCGCCTCAAAAGTGGGAACAATAACGAGTCACTGGGCTTATGCCCTCAAAAAATATATATACATATCAGTGCTCGTGGCACATAAAAGTATGAAGTCTGTTCAGGGCCTATGGGCCCTGTTATAATCATATACAGCCTGGTCTAAACGCCTAAACAATCGGACCCACGTCCGAGGCACCCCCACAATATGAGTCTGCAGGGAGGGCGGCAGGTCCTCTATCTCTGCCATGGGAACTGTGCGAGTGAGTGCAGTAAAGTTCCGCTCAATTCGCCTCAGGACCCTCTCGGCCTCTCCTGTTGGGAGGTTCCCTGCTACTGCTGCTCCTCCAGCGGCGACATCTGCGACTTCTGGCCATGGGCGACGCCTGTTCCGTGCATAGTCGGCAGGTCGCACGGGTCCCACATTTTCATGCAATAAATGTTCACCCATCAAAAACTCTGTTATACAAAAACATGATATATATATCAAAAAAATAAAAATAAAAAAATAAAAAAATTATGTTAACGGTCCATAAAAAAAAATTCAAAAATCAACTTGAGCATATAGGGTAGGATTTCATCCCAGCTGTTGTCTCTCGTTGCCTTTTGTTCTTATGACATAGGATCGATCCCATCCGGTTGTGACACAGAACCATCATATCTGCTATAGTAGTGTCGCAACTTGATGGTAGAGCTTACCACAACATGGATGCCCTAGGTAGGTCCTGGTTGCATTATGGTGTCCATCTCATTTCTAACAAACATTGTAGGCTCGGGAGTCCGTATAGTCTGTCATGAATACGAGTTTGAGCCTCATTCGCATGGGTATTTTTCACTCTTTGTCTTACCCTCTGGACTCCTGCAGTATAATGGGTCCCCTTTTAAGCCCTTTTCAGACCCTCTAAACATGAAAAGATTATCGAGTGATCTTGTGGCCTTTCACGCTCGTTAAACTGAAATTTGAAGTCACGTCTTTCCGGCGGTAGTTTACCCCTTTTTCGGTCCGGACGGTCAACTGTATGAACAAAGGAATACTCTATTGAATTCCAATTCTTTAGAAGAGTATCCTCAAGTAAAATTTTATTCCTTTTTCGGGCCTGAGGGACTAAATCTACGAAAAAGAAACCCCCCCGGAGTCCATAGTTAAGCTCTTTTCAGACTCCCTAAAATTGAAAATATCGTCGAGTGACCTTATTCTTTCACACTTGTTAAAATGGTCTAGAAGAACATTCCTAATGGAGTCCATAGTTAATCTTTTTTCAGACTCCTTAAAATTGAAAAAATAGCCAAGTGATCTTGTCTTTGTCACACTCATTAAAATGGTTTTGAATTGACATCTAATCGGTGCTAGTTTACCCCTTTTTCAAACCGACTAGACTATTGACGAAAAAGGTACCCCAATGGAGTTTCCTTTTATGCTTTTTCAGACTCTCTAAATATGAAAAATCACCGAGCTTCCCTTCTCTGGGCTTGTTAAACTTACATCGAAGGATGTTACCATTGTGTGTTCTATCAACCGCATTTGCATACCTTACCCATCAGCCTTGTAACAGTTTGCTTCTGCGTCTTAACACCTTTGGCCACTGGAGGATTTTTCCTGAGTATCATTTCCCAGAACATCAGTCTTGCCCTTATGCCTCGAGCTTGTATGTTTGTTGTATTCGTTCCTCCATTGTAACGTAACTATTCCTTTATTCTTTTTCAAAATCATCAAAAAGAACAAAAAAAATCAAATATACCCCAAAAAGAGGATGGGAAAAGTATTTTCTTTATTGGCAGCATAATGAGTCTCCCTTGGATAAAGCACATCTGTCTGTTTGTTTACCAGACTATGGGATGTAGTACGACCTTAGGAAGCTTTGCTCGCTATAAAGAGTTGTGTCCTCCACCGTTTGGTTACTCTTCCAAACATATGGAGAGTTTGTGTTGCCTCCTGCTTCATAGACTTATGATTAACAGATATGTTGCCTGAGTCTTATCACTTGTCGTGCTATTATCCAAGGGAAGTTTGTCACTAAGCCTGAGTCAGCCCCTCTTCAATATGTCTCTTGTCCGCATACCCGGCAATCCTAAACGTCCAATCGAGTCTTTGTTCGAAATCACTGAAGCCTTCAGTGCGATCATCAAAATTATCAAGTCCATAACTGACAAGCCATCGAAGACCTCTAGGCAGTGCAGTCGTACACTCATATTACACTCCTACCCGAGTTTAGAATATTTTGAAGTTGTTGCTCGAGCTCTGAAGTATAGCCATCAGGCCGAATCAGCTTCTGAGAGATGGATGCTTTATATGTATATCTTTCTAATTTCGAGATTTAGCTCCACTGTGTATTATTCGCGGCTACTCTTTATAGTTATTTGACATGGATGTACAATGCATTTGATTGGTAGCCATGGTTCTATGTTATCCCGAGCATGGGTATGCCCGCCTCGGTGAGACATTTGTTATTTTGCAGACGACACCTCCTGATTCTTGATCCTTGGGCTCACTCGTTCAGCACATCAGTACAGATTGGTAAAGGATTGGTAATGTATTTCGGCCATCAGATGCTCTTCTGACCTCACACATTAGGGGGCATCTGTTATAACCCTAAATTGCACCACACATGCTTACCTAGCATCAGGCCAACTCATATCCCTTCATTGCCAAAACATCTGCTGAGAAACCTCTTTGAAAATCCCTTTGGGTTAAGTCAAACGCGCCCTAACCCACTACTGCACGCATTGGAACGCTGGCAGGACTACTACTACACGCATTGGAATGCTGGCAGGTCTACTACAGCCCACGTTTACCTAACAAAGCACAAAAACAGGAAAGTTTCTGACGAGACAAAAAGCCATGGGTCAGTTAACTGAAACTCCCAGCCATGCATGGCCGAGAGTTTTTCCAAAACCCTAGCTCCTTCTAGCCTATAAAAGAAGGGGTAGGGGTACTATTTGGAGGAGGAAAATTATAGCAAAGAAACTCTGCCCAATTGTCGAATCCATTTGTCCCAACCCTTTAGCCTTTCCTCAAGCTTAAGGATAATTAAAGCAAAGCAGTTGGAGGACAAAGAAGAGGAGGAGCCCAGGATCAAGATCAAGGAACGGTGGTCGATCTCTATCATTATTGTAAGTTGATTTATCTTGAGATTAATAAAAGAATACATTTCCCATCCCAATGCATGAGTTATATATGATTTATTCGATTTATGCTTAATCTCTAACCCTCAAGTAGAAAAATAGCATGCATGCGTAGTGTTTTGTCTTGATTGCAGGTTAACTTTGGAAGGAGCAGCACAAGCAAGCGGACAAAGCGCAACGGAGGATCTACACCAAACATCAGTAAAAAGGTTAGTAGGTTCTTTCCATGAGTGTATGTGAAAAAGGGGTTTTAGGTTTTGGGGTGGTAGATTAAAAGCGATTTCTTTAAGGTCATGATCTGCATGCAAGTCTAACCCTAGCTTGCTATTCCGTAGGGTATTATTTCCCAACAACAGGTGGCCTTCGCTTTCGTCTGGGAGGAAGGTTTCAGAGGTGAACCTTTCCTCTTCTTCAAGGGATCAACCTTGTCTCCCTAATTTTGTTCGAATTATTTTTCATCTAACTCTTCGCCATCACCTCCTTATTATGGTGATATGGAAGTAGTCTTCACAGATGAGTTGTCTAATTCTTGGACCTCTTCGGTCTTCTTTGTTCTGCTTGGTCTGGGTGTATCCTGCATTTTTTCTGGGATGTCAATGTCAGATATCTCCATAGGGTCTGCTGGAATAAGGAGGTCTAGCGACCAGTCCTTTGTGATCTCCTCCAAGTCCTCCTTCATCGGCTTGTAGTAGTATTGAAGCTATTGCTTGTGTTCATCGGCACGTACTGTGATGTAAATAAAATTTTGATCTGTGTTGAACTTCATCAAAGGCCGAAACCGATGTAGAGTTTTCGGAGTCATGCAAGGCTCAGACTGTATGGCTATCTTCAGCTGATTATAGTAGGTATAAAAAATAGCATTTGACTACCACTGTTTATTCATGTCACTTGAGTACCAAAGTTTATTGAACTTCACGGCCAGTGGTTCAAAAGGCTCGATGTCCAGGAAGGTCGTACCTTCCGGCATCTCCCAGGAAATAAAATCTACAAGGATTAAGAGCCAGCTGAAATGAAATTTGTATCCTTGATCATGTGCTTCTCTATAGTCGAGTTCCAACTGGTTCACCAGGTACTTCGCCTAGTTCATCTGAAGGCCTTCCGTGCACTTCCCTGCAAGATCGACTACAAAACCGGTGACTTAGGTGGGTTGATTATTTCACACTAACTTCCCTACAATCAATTGACAGGAAAGGTGCACTGTGCCACTCTAGATAGAAGCTACCTTGTATCCTCGCGTGCCCTTCTTAGCATCGCCATAAGTGTCTTTGATCTTCTGTGCTAGAGTGTGATCCATGGATTTTCTAGGGTAAAACTCTTGTGGATCGGGTCCTTGCATACTCAAGCCCGTGATCTGATTGATCAACATCGGATCAACCATTATATGGCAGTTTAACCACAAATAGCCTCCATGGTAACAAGAAAACAACATCTTGACACATGCATTCACCTCCCGGTGTCATCCGAAGTGAGGAATTTTCATGACGTTCAACAGGGTGGACTACGCGAGGTTCAATGTCCACGACTAGGGGATTATCTTTGAATTCTTCCCCTTAGTTCTGGTAAGGTACTTATGCAGGGCGAGCATGATATAGACTTTGCTATCTCCAAGGTTGAAGTCACTAAACTTCAACGCTACAATCTTATCTTGGTCTGCTCGAACTATGCGTATCCCCTTCGGGAGGTACGTCGTAACAAAGGTGTATTCAAAATCCCGGGGCACACTATCTTGATTTATTGCGTCACTTAGAGGTGGAATATAGGTGGGTAATATACTCGAGATCAATTTGGAATTCGCTAGATCATCCCTGTGCTTGGTTCACTTTTCATCAGATGGTTGGGATGGTCTGGCTCCGCGAGCAGTGGATGGAGAGGCTGAAAAACCTCTCGTCGATGATGTTTGTACACCTGTAGACATCGACATGACTCTCTTAGTCATGAGGTCGATCAAAACTTCTTCAACAATTTTCCCGACAACGCTCAACTCATCCAACATACACACTTGGGGTTAACAATCTCGGGTTTGGAGGGTAACTTAGACACAGTGATAAGATAGAGGGAAATAGCATAATGACCACTATGTAAAATCAACAAGTCTGCGAGCTCAAATTCATGATTGGAAAAAGTGTTCTCGATGCATGGCATGATGAGATAAATAGGTAACTCGGCAACGAGTCACTTGCAACGGGTATGAAGCCTTTATTAACTCTGTTCTATCTGTTATGGCACAGTCCCAATGATCAGATGGTGAGCTGTCTATCCATAAATGTCTTTCTACTCATTCGGAGCGTTGGTCTAACGGTTATAATGTCCCCAACGGCTATATTTCTTCTTCATGGTGAAGTGCCATGTGTTACTGTTTTGATATCCTGACGAAGCTCCAATTTTGCAAATTTCCCTTCTACGAAGTTTCCTCTGGAACCTTCTGCAACTTGTCAATCTTATCTCTCTTCTTACTTAGCTTTCTATCCTTATTCCCAATGAGCTTTGTCTCGGTAGGCATTTTTCCATTCTGATTTGTGTCTTGTTTTGGCATAGGTACTTCGCGTTGTTGAGATTATTTCCTAAGATTCGAGGGCAATCCTTCTTCTTTATTTGGAAAAGGTACTTCAATCTTCTATGGGTCTTCAAGTGTTCTTGCAACTTCAACATCCAGGCCTCTGGTGTTAAATAGATTTGATCTATTCTTATGTTCTGCAATCAATTCTATGATCCTTCTAGTCATGAATTCTTTTACTTCTTGCTTCTTCTGCTCTAAAACTTCTTCTTCTTCTTTCCTTCTGGCCTGATCTCTTTCAATCCAAGGTTTTCCTGGTAGCATGGTAAATGGGGCACTGTTCTCAATAAATCTAATAATCTCAAAATATTCCTCTGTCGAAGTTCCATTGGCATTCATAGGTATCCGGGTGAGATTTCCACATAGGTTTATCAACTTTCCTTTGAATATTCCTATTCCTCCTAATTAGGAAGGAATCATAATAGGCCTCCCTAAAGCTTCCCTAGTTCTTTCTGTCATGATATTCACTTGTGTTTTCTTATCTAGAACACAGTCAATGTCGAAGTATCCTATTCTTGCTTCAAGGCATTCCTTTTCTTTGAAGATCTCTGATAATCTGACATGTCGGTGGTCATTTAGGGTTTCTTTCATCTGTAGCAATACTTTCTTTGATTCTGTCATAATCTTAGTTTATGGATCTACCTTAGGGTTTTCTTGTCTCATGTTTATTTATTCAAGCTTGGAAATCTTTCTAAGATAATCCAATTCCTCATGGTCCATAACTTTGCAACAAAGACAATTGGGTCTTCTCCCAGGGCATTACTTAGCAAGATCTCTCAGTTTTTTGCAACTGTAATAGAGGGTTAATCCTCTATTTCTTTTAAATGATCCCCAACCTTTCCTGCACTACATTATAGGATCATGGTATCTAACCTGTAAACATTTATTTCTAGGGTCCCGCATACATTTATTAGTCCAAACATTCTTTCTATGCATAGGTATAACATATTTTTCACTATTCTTATCAGATCTATTCATATCAAATCTTCTTTCATCTATTAATACCCTAGTTTTCAAGCTAGGATAGAATCTATCAAACATACCTAGATCCATACTATTCAAACAAAAATTTCCACTTATCTTACTTCTACAAAGCACAAAGCTTTCAAAGTTAGAACTTTTCAATATTCTTACCTTTATTAGAGCACAAAGCTTTCATATATTACCTCTTTTAATAAAAAAATATCACTTTTACCTTTCTCAGAGCACAAAGCTTTCAAATCTTACCTCTTTTCTTCAGATCGGACTTATTTTCCTTAACACAGATATTTTCAAACTAAGTAGAGTACTGCGCACTAGAGAAACAGATCTACGCACAGATATTTCACAATTTCAGGTTGGATCCTTGCACAAAAATTCTTCTTCCTCAGTTCCCAACAATCACAGTTTCACGTCCTGGAAATGGAACCATTTGTTGGCACAGGGGCAGACCCAGGGTTCAATGCTACAACATAGCACCAACAAAACCCTAACTACCGACCCTTTTGGCAACACCTGCGAAGAAGATGAAGTCTCACCCGAGGTAGAGGCAAGGGTGGTTGCAGGACTCAGGTGTCTGCAACCTTAGCTGGGACATAGATCTCTGATTATAATACTTAATAAAGCACTTAGCACTGTCGGTTCATTATTATTTAACCAATTTCTACTTCACAGATAAAATAGAGCATCGCAACATTCACCCTGATCTAATGTATTTAAGCACTTAGCATAAATAAATGGGTCAGATCTAGCAAATTCAAGCACTAAGCACATTTACCCATATCATATCTAACATCCAGATTCATCATAAGCACAAACCATAAATAGATCTATCTATATATCTATATCAATTACTTAGCAATTAACACATAAATACATCAACACATCACACAGAGAAGAATAACACAATATTCATGTGGTTCACCCCCACCCTGGGGCTATGTCCACCAACTCTTCTTCTTTATTAGCTTCAATCGATCATCTACATGCATAGAGCCACACAAACCCTAGTTTGCATAGGATAGGATATCTACGCACACATCGCCAGGTCCTCCTTCCCAATCTAGGTCTAGCACAAATCCTTTCACAGTCTATTACAACCACTTGCACTTAGCTTTAGAGTCTCTCACAATATGCACAGAGAATCTACAAATCGTACTTGCACTTAGCTTATCAGCCTTACATCACATAGATGCCTCTTCCCCTAATTACATTGCCTAGACATCTATTTATAATTTAGAAAATAGTCCTAATCATGGGTAAACCCATGGGCCGACATCCCATACCCATTACATATTCCCAAATCCAAAAAAGGACCCAAAAAGTGGTCGAGATCCTGCAATCCCTGCTTCATCTTGTGCTCCGTCTTTGACAGGCTGTCAAAGTCCCAAAATAGGTCAACATGACCAAGAATCTCCCAAAACTTGGTCAAGGGCCAACACTTTCAATCCTAGACTTGTAGCATCACCAATACATGTTTCCTAAGTTGAGTATTAATACATTGTTTAGTACCATCTATTCCAAAATTTGGGGTATTGAAGTACAAGTTGTTTCCACCATGATTTAACCTATAAATTCAATCACACAATAATCCAATGTATAACACTACAATATGGAGGGTGAGTTCAATAAGAGAACCTATAGAAACATCAAGGGTATACAATAACCCTAAGCTGGTGAAAATTTTCTAGCAATCCAATTGGTTGGAGTATTTCAATAAGCTACAAGTTTCTAATGATAGGGTAGCCTTGGAATTTGAATTTAATTTCCATAACATCAAAAACCATGAATATATCACCTATGTGAAGGGACTAGAGATACAATTGAATGAACGTGTTATCAATAGGGTCTAAGGACTCCCAATGGAGGTTCCATTGGATAAAGAGGATAAGCACCCTACTACAGATGCTAAAACATTATTATTCCTAAGATAGGAGGATCCTAAGGAGAACAAAAATGGAGTGAAAAGGGAAAGGTTTCCTAAATCCTTGGATGAGGTGGCCTACAACCACTTAAAGTATATTACATATGAAGGAATGTTAAGTATGGTGTATGTATAGCACTTTAGATTCCTTCAACGGTTAAGTAGACTATTTCACCAAAGGCCTATGGAAAACCTCAGTATTCCATTTTTCTTACTCTAGTCCTCAACAAATATGAGCACTAAGGTGAAGGAGGGAAAGGAAGAGGCCTTGGCCCACCATGTCCTGATAAAAATATTATTTTTTGATTCCTTGGAAAGGAATCTAGTCAGAGCATCTTGGGAATATTTTATCATAGTGAGTAGAGAGGAAGAGATACTCACCCATTTATGGATCAGATTTGAGGCAACCATGCCTAAGGATCTCATCAACATCCATGTATCTCTAATATATGATGTAGAGCTAATTTCACTTTTGGTGAGGTATTAGTTTGAGGATAATGGTTCATAGGTCAGTTGTGTTGGGTGTGAGTGTGGGATTTCTGTTGAAGTAACAAAATTCTACAAAGGAAACCCAATCAATCATCCACTCAATCATCCAAATCATTTCATAATCAATAAATTACACAAATCCCAACATAATTATATTAATCATGGTCAATAGAGGTCTCATAGTGTACAAAGATGATCAAAATATCTTGCACAATTGACCCTTCTCAATTAATTCTTGCACAATTGGTCCCTAAACATGGAGGCTTGCAAGTTACTAGGGAAATGAGGATAAACCCTCTTGAGGTCATGTAGCAATGAATTACACCTTCTTTAGTGGGAATAGGGAGCATATTTATGTTTGATCCAAGAAAGGAAAATTGAATGGTTGTTAAAATAATATTAGGGTATGTATAAGGAGCCAACGACTATGCCTTAGTCATCAAGATCAAGGTGATGATAGTTTTGACTTACATGGGTTTGTCGATGAATATTTGGTTGGATACGTGGACAATAAAATGTCCACAAGTTCACATGTATTATATTTATTCCAATGAGTAGTGAGGTTGATGAGTAAGACACAAACCATCATTGCCTCTTCTAGTTCAAAGGAACGATATGTTGTTGCAACAAAAGTTATCAAAGACGCATTTTGGTTATTGATATTATGAAACAATCTTTCTATCAAATATGCTAGTTTAGAAATCGAATGTGATAGCCAAAGCACCATTGTAATGAATAAGAAGCCAAATTATAGTTCTAATCATAAGCATATTGATGTGGAGTACCACATTGTGATGGAAATAGAGGAAGTAGGTGTAATGAAATTCATAAAGTGTAGACCAAAGGTGATGCAACATAATAACTAACAAGGAAATCATTGGAGTGAAGTTTGTCTTGTGTAGAGACATTCTTGGCATTTACACTTGTTCAATGTGATTTCCAAGTGGGAGAGCATTGGAAAAAACATGGAAATTGCTTTTCACAATGTAACAATAGTCGTACAAATGGAATGTACATAGAATTTCAAAGTTTGATCCTTTCTTTATTTTCTTTTCATTTATTTGTATTTATATTAATTATCAAAGTTTTTCAAACATACTTTGTATAAATTTGGGTTTTGTGTGCACTTCAAATTCAACTTATGCACTACTTTGGGAGAAACAAGATTTGATTTCTACCACCATCTACAATCAAATTAAAAGATACATTTTACTTTTCATTTAATGTGAATGTAATCTTAAAGATACTCTTCCTCTAGTCTATCTCTTTTGCAATCAAATTAAAAGATACATTTTACTTTTCATTTAATGTGAATTTAATATTAAAGATACTCTTCCTCTAGTCTATCTATTTTGAAATCTCCTTCTCTATATGGAATATTACTCTTCTCATCATTAAGTTTTCTCCGTTCTTTGATTTCACTTTAGTAATTTCTTCTTCTACTATTAATTACAATTCTTCAACAACATATGTTCTTTCCTCTTGTCTTCTTACCTCATTATGTGATTTTGGATACTCATATGCTCTATGTCCATCCCCTCCACATCTAAAACACATTTCTTCAAATATTCCACACGTACTTCTACCTCTCACATGTACTTCTACCTCTCTTTGATCCTTTCCCTTTATCATCATTATATGTTCTTCCAACAATATGATTTACTATGATGGAATTGGTTTCATATTCACCTCTCTTCTCTCTTAACTATAATTTTCTATCCACTTATTCTTTTCTTCTTCAATGTATGCTACTTTCTATCCAAATTATCTTCAATACTTAAGTCTAATCGATAAACCTCTACCACTAAATGAATATTCAACGCATTAAATTCATATTGAATAGAAAAACAAAAATCATTTACATACTTGCAATAAATTTAGGGATTTATTCACTTACTCTTGAACTAATGAATGACATATAGAATTATTAAGCATACTCATTTAATAACATCCCCATCTTCTTCAAATTTTACAATCTTCTCAATAAATTTAGAGAGTAATCTGCATGCAAAAGTTTACCTATCAATGTCATTTTTTCCCATCTTATGATATTTTCATTCCCCTTAATTTATCTATACAATTGCAACTTATTCCACCACAAAGATGCATGACTCTTCAATTGTGTACATGTAAATATTACCTTTTTTATATCCTCGATATTTTCAACACTCAAATAATTTCTCCATCTCCCCTATATATTCAATCAATTCTTCAAGGTCCAGGCTTTCTCCATACATAGGGGTTTAAAGTTTGGGCTTGCCTCAAAAATTTGTTATGTCTCTTATCATTCTTTCTTTTTAGTGCACTCCTCTTCTAGTTCTTTTGTTGTGGCTTCTAATTCTTCGCCATCTTCACTTTCATCATTCACCTTTGTTGTCACCTTTGAATTCCACCTTCTATGTCATATATACTACTCTTTCCTATAACTTCCTCCAACTTTATTCTCTTTGCCTCTACTAGGATCTTCCAGTTAAGGGGATCACCCATTGTTACCTTTGATTCACTCAAGATGAGATGAATCCCAAGATCTATCTACGGGGTTACTGAATTATCCTCTACTTGTGTCTCTGATGGGCTCTTGGTACGGATATGAATTTCCTCCAAGTCTAATACAATGGCACATATAGGTGTGATCATTTTGGGGGATATTTGAGACCTTTTTCTTTCCCTTTTAGATGTATGTCCACCCTTTCCTATAGATAGAGTCTTCTCCTTGATATTCAAAGGACTATTCTTTAGGGTCTCCATCTTTATTAATGTGGAAGAAACTTATTTATCCTCATATTCTACCTTTATCCTTTTACAGTAATTTCTTCTTTCTGAGGCCTCTTCCCTCGCAACATTATTCTTTCTCCATGTACTATTATCTTGGATAGGCTCCTTAAAAATCTACTAAGAGGCCAATTTCTTTTTATCTATATATGCTCACAAATTCCTCCCAAGACAAAAATTCCTCATTTATTTGCATTTCCATCCCTCTTATTGTTGTTATATATTCATGATCTCTAACATTCTAAAAATTCTATGCAAACTCAAGTGTTATTCTGTCATCATATCCCTACAATTTTTCAAAGTAAACTATCTAATCATATTGTTGAAATACCTTTACTACCTCATGGTTGTTATATTCCCTAGAGGTTTCTTATATAGTCCCCCTCTTGTCGAAGCCACCCCCGATATTTCACTTTGATTATAATTTTGTGTAGTCTATAGGGTTGTATATAGAGAAAACTTCACTAGTCTAGAATATAATTACAATAGGGGATATCAAAAGAGAGGTATATTGAACCCCCTTAGTTTCCCAATGTGAAGGGGATATTAACAAAACAAGAAGTTCAGGATGACAAAACAATAATTGAAGGCATAAGAAATAGGATTTTGAAATTTCAATTTTTAAAAAAGAGAAATATAGGGTTTGGAAGGTATTATCCCAAGTTTGCCACTTAAAGACACTTTCAACCATTTTTAGCAGCAATTAGAGGAGAGCCATTACCAATTTTTGCGTCATATCCATGGGTTTGTCTATATAGGGCTCCTATGCCTCTGACGATGTCCAAATGGAAGCTGTGACCCCTGAATATCTTCACTCCTGCATGGGTTTGGTCGAATAGGGTGCGCCCCTCTACCTCTGTCGATGTCTCCACTCCTTCACGCGGGGTTTGGATGGATAGGTATGCTCTCATGCACCTATGGTTTCTCTCTACTTGTTGTCGTGAATGGGCGTGAGCGAATTAGTTGTTTGACATTTGTATTGTTTTTTGGTTTTTGTTTTTTTGTTTTGTTTTTAATATTGTTTTGTTATTTTTTGTTTTTAATTATATATATATATATATATATATATATATATATATATATATATATATTAA
>ML791743.1:138803-201478 GCA_009831015.1 Picea engelmannii | reverse complement strand
TATATATATATATATATTAACCTTGTCAAAAACTGGTACGAACAAGGGGAATCCTAGTGTTTAATTAAAATAAAGCATTGTGATGGTCCCTGTGGATGTTGACACAATGTGATTCATGCCTGGTGTTTTGCATGTCAAAGTGAAGAAATTCAACCAAGTGCGGGTAAATGACATGAGAAAATATGACTCTCTTAAGGTATCCAGATGCATCATCATCTAATTAGTGACGCACATGAATGGATTAACGAGATTCCCACTATCCCTAGCTACTATCTAGAGGAACCACATCCAAGGGAACGAGCTTGGTAGAATTAGCGGGGAAATAAGACCATGTTGAGATTGACTCTAGTATGACTTTGTGAAATGACTTGAGAGGTGTAGAATAAGTGGGATTTGTTTTCATCGGAAGTGAAATACCACTAATTTTAATGTTATTTTACTTATTCTATGGGGCAGAGACGGGGCATTGCACATATGTTAAAATATAATGCACATTTTCTCAAAGTGTTGTCATTGATGGCAATGGTAAAGATCTCATTCTTCACGCACTTGATGTAAATGATTTTAGGAAACCAAAGAGGATCATTTATTTTAAGGATGAATAAATTTCCTAAAATCCCTATGTTTTTAGCCAACATCCCCTTATAATTATCTATGTTATGGTTTTTCATTGTAAATTAGTGACTTGAGTCCTCATAGACTTAGAGAGTGGGTGGATTATGATGACAAATTCTTTGGCCTCTGACAACATTTTATTTTCCATTATGTGAGTGGCATGCATCCTTAAGTTATAGACACACTAGAGCCATGGGTTCCCAATGATATTCAAGCATTGCAAGATATTCCATGCAAGAACAATTTCATGGGTATTACCATAATCAATTCATCTTTGTAAACCACTTTTTGCTCAAATGCACATTCATGCAGGTCAATTGGATGTTTTTCTTTGTTTTGGATGAGTATATTTTCATTCCTCTGTGGAATACTTTCAACCTATGTTGAATGAGCTCTCCAATCATACAAATGTCATTGTTGAGCATGTACCATGTCCAACAAGCTATGCTTACAAAACACTTTGTACAATGACTCGACCAACATTATGTATTCTAGATAATTATTAATATAGTTGACAAAATTTAGAGATATGCTTCAAGATATGACATGATACTATTGAGGTATTTAATATCCAAAATATTAAGTTCCATGTGGAAGAAACAAACTTAGATTGGTAAAGTATACAAACTCGCCTCTATTTCTCATCACCCAACACTCCTTTACTTTCTGGTAATAAAACAATAAAACTAGTCAATCTCCATAAGTTCTTAGTAGTACTTGTTGTTGTCCAACAAGCCAAAGAAGACAATATAGGGAATATCGTTCCTTAGATATTCAGGATAGCATAGATTCTTATTCAGATGTTTTTGAGGAACCTACAATTCTACATGTTCCCCACACAATACAACATAAGGTCTATCTAATTGCAAGTTCTTCACTTCCCAATTGTTCTGCATATTGCATAACAGTTTATAGATGAAGAATCAATCAATAAATCTTCTTTAGGATGGTAAGGCTAGTTCGGCCAGAGCTTCTCCTTGTGGTACTCTAGTTATCCTTGTACCCAAAAAGGAACAATAAGAATGGAGATTATGCACATATTAAAAATCATTGAACAAGATCGATGTGAAAGATTTGTACCCACTACCCAAGATTGATGATCTCATAAATTAGTTGAAAGGAGCCAAATATCTTAGCAATATTGACCTAACTTTTATTTATCAATGAGTACATAAGAACCCTTATAATTATTAGGAAAAACTCTCAAGACCAAATATGGGATATATGTCAACATTGGATTTTCAGTACAACGATAATAAGCTATTGTTATTGCCCACACCAATGTTTAAATCTCTCTATTTACATGCTTGCGTTTATGTGCACTTTTGCTTACAAAAATGGGTGGGGCTAGGTGCAAGTCCTAGGAAAATTTGCAAAATAGATTACCCCAACTCTTGGCTGCCTCCTAGGCAAAGGGTAGTTTCCATAGCATGGTATGGAGTTTCTATATTCCTTCAAAAATTAAAAAAAACAGTGTAGTTCTTGGTTGCTTGTGTTGACTAAAGGCATTTAGTGAGAAACATTGGTGGTTAGTACTTGTGACTTTTGGTATTGCTAATGTTTCAACTACATTGAATAAGAATCATCAAAGGCATATTTCACCCACATTTGGTAATATATAGTGTTATATTTGGATGGAATATTGGTTTATATAAATAGTTGGTTGGAAGATCATATGTAAGATGCTAATATTTCTCTTGACCTTATTCACCAACATAAATTTCAAGAAAAAATGAGAATTCTTTTGGTCATACTTCCATTCATGATTTGGGTTTTGTTATGAAGTACTCTAGTGTGAATGCATATCTATCCAAGTTCAAAGTCCTTCAGGGTTGGCCCAATCCCTCTAATACTACATATATAAAGAGTTTATTAATCCTTGGTGGCATGAATTTATATAGAAAAGTCATTCAACATTTCTCTCACAACGTTCAACCATTTCATCAACTCTCCAATCAAAATAATTTATCATGGAATGTCACAACACATAAGGGCATTCAACAATTTAAGGATTCCCTTTGTTGATTATATTCAATTCTTTCTCTTCTTGATTTCCATTTACCCTTTGAGATAGACATTGATGCCTATGCCATAGATGTTGTTCTTAAGCGAGGCCACTCAATTTCATATTACTAGAAACACTTTCAACAAAAAAACATAATTGCAATACATATAATAAAGAGATCTATGCCTTGGTTCAAGAACTCAAGCAATGGTGACATTACATTGTTCGTAAGGAAACAATCCTTCACACTAAGAATTGACCCCTTATGTTTATGAACTTTCAATCTAAGATTACAAAGGAATCTTAAATGGGAATCTTATGTTTAAAATTTGTATCCCATTATTAAGTACAAAAGGGGGACTACTAATAAAGTTATTGATATATTGAGTATCCCTCCTTCCAAGGTTTTACGTATTCTCAATACCTAATTCGTCTATGAAGAATGGAAGTCTTTATGCTTCAAATCCATACTTTAAGTCAATTTTCACCTCTTTACAACAACCTATAATGTTAAATCAAACTCTTTTTCTTAATTATATATTAAGAGATGGTTCATTGTACAAATTAAATAAGATTCATGTTACATCTGGTTCAACACATCTCACAGTCATCCATGATTGACACTCCTCTTATCATTGTGGTCGTTTTGGCACTTTGAATACTTTGCAATGTTTAGAGAAATATTTTTATTGGCCTTATATGAAGAAGCACGTTGAATATTATATTAGAATATGTGCCTTATGCAATCAATCTAAACCTTTTAATAGAAAGCTTAGATTCTACCAACCACTTCTAGTTTCTGCATGTCCTCTAGAATCCATATCCCTAAACCTTATTAGTGATTTTCCCACTACTATTAGTAAGCATGATTGTATATTTGTTGTATGTTGGTTTTGTTAAATTACTATATGTATACCCTACAACAAAGAAATATATGTCTTTGGCATTTATCTCACAATGCTCAACCACTTCATCAACTCTCCAATCATTAGCATTAATCATGGAATGTTACAATAACTAAGGCATTTCAAATATTCAAGGATGCCCTTTGCTCATCCTTTTTCATATTCAGTGGTGCTTGTTTTTCCTTATTATTACTATGAATAATGTCAATGATACATAGATTAAGAGAATATTTCTTCCTTAGAGTTTTCAATGCACAAAGAAGGTTTGTTACAGTGGGACAATTTATATCATCTTTGATAGAAAACAAATGCTATCGTCCAAGCAATGACATCGGATGGTTTCAAAGCCTCTATCGAGGAAAAATTCTATAACGTCAACTATCGGAAAGAACAACAATATCGGTAGCACACTTGACAAAAATATAAAAATAAAAAAAAATATTTGTATGTAAGAGTTCAACAACTATACTATTTAACTCAAAGTGATAAACAATAGTTCGATTTCAAGTTAATTGTGCCATTTTAGAAGGAGTTTGAGATGTTTGAAATCTACACTCTTGAAGATTGCTTTCAAAAGGCTAAGTTAGCATGACATGATTATGGGATTCTAGAGAATTGTTGGATCAGTTCTTGGTCTTCAATAATATAAGGATTACATGTACTTGTTATTATGTTTTAATTATGTACTACTTGTTATGTTGACTAAAATTTGAATTTGTTATATGCATTATGGGATCTTGGAATGCCCTACTTATCTTATGTACTTGTAGGATTTTATACTTTATTTGATTTACATCTAGTTTACCTTGTTATAATATTTTTATATTATTAAATAAATAAAAATAATCGTTATTTAAGAAACACCCAGACACATGTCCCTGCATCTAGTACTGCAAGGGCATGATGCAATAACATCGATAAAGAAGTACTTGATTAATCGCACAAACTTCAATATCAATTATTTCTTGTATGAAATCATTATTTCAATAGGAAACCTCATATACTTCCTTCTTCTTGCCACAACCAAAATCATGGGCCTAATTGGCATGATGTTGGTTTTGAACGACCCAAATGATGAATATAAAGAGCACAACCCTGACGATGGGTATGTTGGGAGTTCCATGCATCACATTAATATGAGAAAATTAAAATGAAACGAGGACAATATTGGTCGATATATAGAGTGGGTTTGTGAATGATATTTGAGTATAGAAACCCCTCCATATCATCAAGGCATGCGAACAATCTATCCATGTCAAATTTCATTGTATACATAAACATTTTGAAAAAATTTCAACGTTCGCCCCATTCACATCTCATTGTTTCCCATCATGTACTCTAGCCCTAGTACAATGTCTTTTAGTTGTTTCCTTTAAAATTTGATCGATATGCACATCCTCGCATTTAATAATGCAATGTAATACAATAACGTTGATAAAGAAGTACTTGATTAATCGCACAAGCTTCAATATCAATTATTTATTGTCTTTGTTTTTTTCTCTCATCTTAGTACTTTTTTGCTCCATAAATGATATTAGTACGAAATCATTATTTAAATATGAAATCTCATCTATCGCCTTCTTCTTTCCACGACCAAAATCATGGCCCTGATTGGCATGATTTGTGTTTTAAATGACATAGACGATGAATATAAAGAGTGGGTATGTCAGTGATATTTGAGTCTAGAAAACCTCCCATATAGTTAAGGCATGTGAACAATCTATCCATGTCAAATTTTAGTGCATACAGAAACATTTTGAAAAAATTTCAATGTTGGCCCCATTCACTAGTCATTGTTTCACATCATATCTATCCCTATTGCAATGAATTTTAGTTGTTTCCTTTAAAATTTGACCGATATGCACGTCCCTGCATCTGCTACTGCAAGGGCATGCAATAACGTCAATAAAGAAGTACTTGATTAATCGCACAAGCTTCAATATCAGTTATTTCTTGTCTTTGTTTTTTTCTCTCATCTAAGTACTTTTTTGCTCCATAAAGAATATTAGTATGAAATCATTATTTAAATACAAAGTATAATCTACCACCTTCTTCTTTCCACAACCAAAATCATGGGCCTAACTAGCATGATGTTGGTTTTGAACGACACAGACTATGAATATAAAGAGTGGGTGTGTGAGTGATATTTGAGTCTGGAAATCCTCCCATATCGTCAAGACATGCGAACAGTCTATCCATGTCAAATTTCAGTGCATACAGAAACATTTTGAAAAAAATTCAACATTGGCCCCATTCACAGGTCATTGTTTCCCATCATGTACTCTAGCCCTAGTACAATGTCTTTTAATAGTTGTTTCCTTTAAAATTAGACTGAGAAAATTAAAACGAAACAAGGACAAGATCAGTCGATATATAGAGTGGGTTTGTGAGTGATATTTGAGTCTAGAAACCCTCCCATATCATCAAGGAATGTGAACAGTCTATCCATGTCAAATTTCAGTTCATACAAAAACATTTTGAAAAAATTTCAATGTTGGCCCCATTCATAGGTCATTGTTTCCCATCATGTCTATCCCTAGTACAATGTCATTTATATGTTTCCTTTAAAATTCATTCAAGACACATGTCCACACATCTAGTACTGCAAGGGCATGCAATAACATCGATAAAGAAGTACTTGATTAATTGCACAAGCTTCAATATCAGTTATTTCTTGTCTTTGTTTTTTTCTCTCATCTAAGTACTTTTTTTCTCCATAAAGAATATTAGTACGAAATCATTATTTAAATATGAAATATCATATGTCACCTTCTTCTTTCCATGGCCAAAATCATGGGCCTAATTGGCATGATGTTGGTTTTGAATGACAGAGATGATGAATATAAAGAGCACGACCATGAACTAGGCCAACCATGTGAAGATGAATGAACTTCTTGTTGGACACACTGATCACACTTAGAGTGGGGGGTGAATCAGTGTGAGGGCTATTTTACACTTCTCACAAAACTTTAGTTAGCAAGAACCATTCACAACATAATTACTTATTAATTCTATTCATACTTAGTTGCTTGCATGTAAATATATATCAATGAAATACATTAACAATAAAGAGCTATGCACCATCACAATAAAGAACACAAGGAACACCATATATATGTATAAGTTTTTTTTGTATTACAGACTAAAATCCTTGGGTTTTATCTACACCAACTCCAAGAGAGAACCAACTCTTAATGCAATACCCAGCTTGTGTATCTCAACACCAACCGAGATGTGAGGAATCCAACCCTCAAGTACAAGACCCAACTTGTAGATAGAAATCAATATGTCAAACTGTACCAACAGTCTATACCAACACAAGTGCATCAAATATGCACAACCTGTCACCTCAACCTATCTCACCAATCTCATTATCCAAATATGATCTATAAATTTGTAACAGAATTGGTGTATGTGATCACAAACCTGCAAACCTTCCTTAACTTCAACAACGAGAGACTAGCATTTTCATCAAACTTTACTTTAGTCTCACATGACTAATTTTGTATTAGTCAAAAACCCTAACTTGCAACAATCATAACATTGTACCTATAATGAATAAAGGTATAAAAATGGTATACAATGTTATTCAATAACTTATCTACAATTCCTCTGTGTTTCATTGCTTTTCAAACCTCACAGAAAATGAGTTATAGCAAAAATGACAGACCTTGTTGAACATTATCTTATTCTAGAGAGAGAACTTGTAGAGCATATCACGTGTGGAATATTTTCTATACGGATATTAAAATGGTAAAAAACACACTAAAGAGTGTATTCTAACAAATTCATTTGGTCTTATTGAATTTGTATCTTTTATGAAGAAGTTATGACGTTTTTACCTGGAACACATGTTTTAGACTAGTTTCAGGACTAGCCACAAACCCTATTTTCCACGGAGTGTAACCACCAAACTACAAAGACCCACAAGTTGAAATTTTTATCACAATTAATTGGATATGTTGTCTCAATATCCTCTATATTTTGATATCTTAATCATTCTAGAAAAAACGTTATTGTGAAAATGGTGAGATGGCTTGTAAATAACATACCTTAGAAAGCATCATCAAAAGACTTTATCCTCCCTTGAATTTCAACCTTCTTTACTTCACCTTCCCTATGCAATTCTCCTTAGATATCCTTTGGTTACCTTAGTAACTTGTAGATATTCAATATTCTCAATAGAATACTAATGGGAGACCCTTTCTCTCTTATTTATACTCTCCAAGTAGCTTCCTCTAGAAGTATCCACTTAACCACTTTTTCCACTTAACCACTTTATCCACAAATAGTAACCTCTCCACTTCTAGTTGCAACTAATTTTTTTTTAATTGTTTTCTTGTTGCAACCACTTAACCCATGACTAACCACTTTGAATGGTCAACTTCTTCTAGGAGCTTCTAGAATAATTTGACTTCTTTAACCTTCTAGAGACTTCTAGATAACTTATGAGAGTTCTCCAACTTCACATGGCCATAACTCTCTAAATGTGAGGAGTTATGTGGCGTTCCACATATCACTAGAAATGGAATGACATATTCTATCCATCTGGAATAGTTTCTCCTGCAAATTCACTAATCTTCATTACATTGTTCCTCAATCAAACTTGGGTTCCCAAACCACACTACTGGGATACTCAACCACCTAACCATTTGGAATTCACAAAGTGTCTTCTCATGAGGGATTTCACCATAATGGGACCTCTTTGGAGTTTGTCCATTTGGTTCTTCCTATCAACCATGACATGAAATCAATGATACAACTCCCTTTAATATCAACACATCAACCCTTTGACAAAAATTAAATCAATGACCATATAATCAATAATCAATATATCAATGATACAAACACATCACTATGACAATACTTGAGATCAACCCTTTGACATCAATCCTTTGAAATCAATGACAACATAGTACAACAATCTCCCCCTTTGGCATTGATGGAAACACCAACATTGATGTCAACACCAATTATTCATGGCAACACTTGGACATGGAAATGCTCATGCTCCCTATGTGATCATCGCTCCTCTTCAATGTTCATCTCACCACATCAATGTGACTATCTCTTCCCCTCTGAAATCAATGGAAAAGGGTAGTTATGTCCTTGGGGTTGCTCCCCCTGCCTGAACTCTCCTTGTGATTTCTCCCCTTTTCTAGATGCTTTTGAGCTTCCTCTGAATAATCTCTCCCCCTTTGGACAAGGGATATCACTCTGATGCAACGTTGATGGCATGGCTTCCAATCATCTCTCCTCCTAGAATCATGTTGTTGCAACCAATCATGGGAAGAAGAATAACTCCCCCTGTGGGTATGTCTCCCCCTATATTCTTTGCAAGATGAACAATATTCAACCACTGCAATATGCTTATGTTGAAAATGTTACTTCTCAACTAGAACATGGATCAATTTCTCAAGAATTATCTGCTCTTGTTATGACAATCCTTGAACTTGTCCATGCATCAAAGTCGTTCCATACCATACATCATGAAGAAAAATATATGTCAAAAATGAATAAAGAATCATGAACAAAACATCAACCATGTACATCATGTTTTTTACTGTGTGCCAACCATGCACAACACCCATGTACATCAACCATGTACATCAATACCATACAATATACCATAAGATATCATCAATGGAGTGTATCAACAATATGCCAAGAGCATGTGCCAACTATTTACCAACCATATGCCTCTACTGACATGCCAACCATGTGCCTCAAACAAGTGTCATATCACTCGTGATACACCTCTACCATGAACCAAGTGCCACAACCATGTATCTCAACCATCAATATATCAACCAAGAACCATAACAAGTGTCTCAACTATATCATCCCATACATCATGTACCAAATCAAGTGCATCAACCATGCACCAAACCTCAACAAGATAAACTACAATCAAGATGTGTTCCCATACATGTATGCCATATCAACCATAAACCATGTGCCAATCATACTTCTAGCAAGTTCCTCTAACAATGTACCAAATATGTACCAATCACACATCAACTATAGATCAAGCTATGACTCATCAATGATGTACAAGATAACCACCTCATCAACTCATCAACTACATGTCCTAATATGTATCTCAATCACATTCCAAATTCATACACCAAGATATCCAACAAATTTGTCTCTAACAATACATCATAAGATATATCAATGGAGCTCACATATGTACTAGTGTTAAGAGCCAAATATCAATATACCATAGAAAAACCTCAAAATAAGTACTCAACGCCTTGAAAAAGAGAGAAACTCATATAATAAGCCTCTTCGAGGGGGAAACCTCCTTATTCCCACATAAATGTACAATTACAAGATGATTCAAAATTAAAATGTCTCCTTGGTATATATAGGAGACTAGGAGGTATAATTACAACTAATGGACTAAAGTCGACATAAATAAAATAACATTACTAATGATAATATGCCCTAATTAAGGGGTAATGAGCCACTATTTATGGCTTAACATTACCCTCCCCTTGAGACAAGTGTTGTCTGCAACGCTTGAGTAACTTTGGATGCTTCTGTATAAAAGACTCATCTTCCCAAGTGGAATCTTCAGCCAATAGTTTCCTCCATTTAATGAGATACTGTTAAATGGATCTATTCCTCAGCTGGCGAATTCTTGTGTCAGTGATGGCTTTAGGATCCAATATGATTTTTCCTTCCTCATCAAGTTCTGGCAATATAGTTTGAACTGGGATCTTGTCACCTATAACCTTCTTTAAGCATGAAACATGCAAAACTGGGTGTACTCATGAAGATGCAGGCAACTCCAATTTGTATGCTATAGTACCAATCTTTTACAACACCTTATAAGAGCCATAGTATTTTGGTGATAATTTATTATCCTTCTTGGCTTGCTTGAGGGACATCTGTTTGTATGGTTGTAGTCTTAAAAACACCCAATCCCCTACTTCAAAACTTATTTCACTACGATGTTGATCTGCTTTTTGTTTCATATGATTTTGTGCCATGGTCAGGTTGTCCTTTAATATTTGGAGAACTTGTTGTTGATGCTCGATGTGATCTTGAACTTCTTGAACCTTAGATTTTTATTTTAGAGAAGAAGTGATGGAAGGAGGGTGGTATCCATAGAGTGTCATAAATGGTGTCATTTTTGTTGCAGTATGAAAGGAAGTGTTATACCACCATTCTGCCAAGGGTAACCATTTGAACCATTGTGTTTTTTTATCAGATACGAAGAAACAAAGGTAGCCTTCCAGACATTTGTTCACTATCTCGGTTTGTCCATCAGATTGAGGATGATAGGATGAGCTATGAGCCAATTGAGTTCCCAAACAAGAAAACAATTTTGTCTAAGAATTTCCAGTGAAGATGGGATCTCTGTCACTTACAATAATCTTTGGGCTGTCATGTAGCTTTTGAACTATCTCCATGAATGCGGTGGCAACTATACTATCTTTGAAGGGATAAGAGAGTGCACAAAAGTGTGCGTACTTGGTCAGTCTATCAACAATCACCATGATGACACTCTTTCCTTCAGACTTCGGTAACCTTGTAATGAAATCCATGGAAACCTCCTCCCAATGCTAAATTTGCATGGCTAATGGTTGTAAAAGACCTGGGGTCTTAATTGTTTCCACCTTATTTTGTTGGAAAACTAAACCTTCTGCCACAAACCTTTGAACATCATTTTTAAGGCCATCCCAAAAAAAATCCTTCTTGACCCTATGGTAGGTTTTTAAAAATCTCGAGTGCCTTCCTATTGGAGAGGTGTGCAATTCCAATAGTACATTTTGTTTGAGTTGGGATTTCTTACATAAATATAAGCAACATTTGTACCATAGTGAATCATTTTTCCATGTAAATGTATCTGATGTACTGGAATCCTGCTGCAACCTTTGAATGAGAGTCCACACTTTTTCATCATTCTTCCATTCATCCCTTGCTGCTATTATCCAATCGGGTTGGATGATTGAGATAACACAGAGAAAGGCCTCAACATATTCATCCTTCCTTGAGAGTGCATCTGCCACAACATTTTGCTTCCTTTTTTTATAGACGATTTCAAAATCATAACCCAATATCTTGGTTACCCATTTTTGTTGTTCTTATGAAGATAGTCTTTGTTCCAAAAAAGTATTTAAGACTATCATGATCTATTTTGACCTTGAAGTGCCTACCTATTAGGTAAGGATGCCATTTCTTCAATGCATGTAGTATTTCCATCATTTCTTTCTCATAAATGGGTTTGTGTAAGTCATTTCCCTTGAGTGGTCGACTTTCAAAAGACAGGGACCTTCCTTCTTGCATTAGGACAGCACCAATTCCATTTCCCGAGGCATCACATTCCAAAATAAAGGTTTTTGTGAAGTATGGAGTGGTCAAGACAGGAGCTTTTCACATCACCTCTTTAAGTTGTTCAAAATCTTTAGTTGCCTCTGGAGTCCATGAAAATGCATCCTTCTTAGTTAGTTCCATTAAATGTGCTGCTATTCTTCCATAGTGTCGAACAAACTTGCGGTAGTAACCTGTCAAACCCAGAAATCCTCTAAGATTCTTCAATGTTTTTGGAATCGGCCAGTACATCATGACATTAATCTTGTTAGTGTCTACCTTGACACCTTCATGAGATACAATATGGCCCAAATAATCTACCTCTGTCACTCCAAAGAAACATTTGGATGGTTTGGCATTTAGTTGTTGCTCCTTTAGTAGTTGTATCACCTTGTCAACATGTCGCACATGATCCTCCCAAGACTTGTTATAGATTAGTATATCATAAAAGAATACTAACACAAATTTTTGAAGGAAGGGCTTGAAAATGGAATTCATCAACCCTTGGAATGTGGAAGGTGCATTTGTAAGGCCAAAAGGCATGACCAAAAATTCATAATGGCCTTCATGAATTCAGAATGTTGTTTTTGGGATATCTTATTCCTTCATTCTAATCTGATGATACCCTGAACGAAGATCCAACTTTGTGAAATAGATTGCTCCATCTAGTTCATCTAACAATCCATCAATGACAGGAATGGGAAACTTATCTTTAATAGTGATCTTGTTGAGCTCTCTATAATCTGGACACATACGCCATGAGCCATATTTCTTGAATACCATTACCACCGGTGCAGAGTAAGAACTTTGGCTAGGTATAATAATGCCAGCCTCTAATATTTCTTCAACCATGTGCTCAATTTCACTCTTCTGAGCATAAGGGTATCTGTATGGCCTAATGTTAGAAGGAACACTGCCATAAATTAGGTGAATATCATGATCATGATTTCGAGTGGGTGGAATTCCTTTGGGAATATATTCAAATAATTTGGAATGCTTATCAATGATCCCTTGGAGATCTATAGGAATAGATGGCTTAGATGTTTGAACGTCTAGTGAGCATAGTTGTGAAATAACACCTTGATTCCCCTTTTTCAATAATTTTGTCATGCCATTAGAGCTTATCACCTTACCGGGTTTCCCTATGATACCTCTTAGCTCAATTTATTTTCCTTCCAATAAAAATTTCATGAAAAGTTCTTGAAAATTAAAAGCCATTGTTCCTAATGATTGTAACCATTGGATTCCTAGTACAACATCAGCACCACCCATGGGTATAACAATCATTGGACTATTCAATACATATTCCCCCATAGTAAGATTGATCTTATTGCATTTTCCTGAGCAATTGATAGTTCCTCCATCTGCAATCATTACTTGAAACTCTGGTGCTGGATATACAAAGCAGTTGAGATCTTTGGCTTATTTATAGTGAATGAAATTATGAGTACTGCTAGAATCAATTAGAACTATCACCTTTTTATTTTTGATATATCCTTCAATCTTGAGGGTTTGAGGAGTGCTAATTCCAACCAATGCATTACATGATATCGTGGGAGTCAACTCTTAAGACGAAATTGATTCTACGTTTTCATCCTGAGATGGTTCTTGTTCATGTTCTTCTTCTTCTTCCTCTTCACAATCTATGTAGAATAATTTCTTCGCACCACATCCATGTCCCTTACTGTACTTGCTGTCACAATTAAAGCATAAACCTTTTTCTTTTCTTTCCTCCAATTGTTGAGGTGTCAACCTTGTAGGTTGAGGTGTTTTAGAAGAAGGAGCATTATTCTCTNCCTTCTAGTAGCCATAGCCATATTTTTACTTTCAACATTTCTTTCCACCCTAAATGCATTCTCCATTGATTTGGGTTCCCAAAGGCGAACCTCATGTTAAATGTTATCTCTTAAAGTTCCTATGAATACATCAATCAAGTGCTCATATGGAATATCTGTTACCTTTATATTCAATCTTTGGAAGTTCTCAATGTGCTTTGTAACTGAACCCTTTTCTTGAGATTTATCAATTGGCTAAAGAAGGTATTGTTCCTTGTATCCTCATAGTGTGCTATCATTTCTTCAGTGAAAATTGTCCAAGTGACGAGTGATTTACGAGAACAAAGCCATCTATACCATACAAATTGATTAGGTTCTAAATACAAAGAAGCAATTCGTACCTTTTGTGTATGTGGAACATTATGTAGATCAAAGAATTGCTCCATCTGAAGTATCCATATGATAGGGTCCTTGCCATCAAACTTCTGCATATCGATCTTAGGAACGTGGTTGGTCTTCAACCAAAAGTTAGAGTTTCTCCATTATTGATTCACCTTCCTTATGTCCTCATCATAAATTTCATGGGATACATTTTCACTTTCAGGTGTCCTCTCTATTACGAAAATTTTCAATCCTTTCATGATCTCCTCTTTTAAACCATCCATCTTAGTATTTATTGCCTCCAACTTAGCTTCCATCTCTTGTAGTTCATCTTTTGTTAGTGTCTTCTTTTGTAAATCATTTATGTCCCTACACATTTCTTCAACTTCATCAAGAGTCCAATTAGGATTTTCTAGAGGCTTATTTGGCGTAGAAGTTCCCTTTTTGGGTGGCATGTTGGCCAAGTATCACTTTTGAACCTTGATTTTGAGGTGGTTCTGCTAGACAATATTTCTTCTACTGTATCTCCAAAGTTTTGGCCCTTTTGGGTATGAAACTTTATTTTTTATAGTTCTCTAATATTTATTCTCTACAATGCCACAGGTCTGATCAAAATTGGATGTTCAAAGTGGAATTTACGGTAACTTCCCCATAACTTGTTAATTTTTGGCCTTTCCAGCAGATCTCACTTGTATAGTGTTCCCTGCACAAAATAAATGATATAAAATTCTGAAACTCGTACCATAAATACTAAATACTTTCCACTATCTAATGAAACCATTCTCACTCAATTTGGATGCTCTAGGAATAAGTTATGATTTTTTTACCTGGAACACCTTCTTGAGACTAGTCAGATACCCTATCTTCCATAGGGTGTATCTACAAATTTAAGATGAACTAGAAGCTGAAATTTTACCACAGATACCTTACTAATTTATGTGAATAGCCTCCATAGTTCAGGGTCTGAAATGTTACGGAAAATTTTGTATAGCAAAAATTTTGCAATGACTCAGTTCAGGATGATTCCAGAACCCTATCTTTCACAGGTTGTATCTCCAAAATTATAAGGCCTCAAGAGATGAAATTTTAACCCAATGTACCTTGATCTGTCTAATAAATATCCTCCAAGCTATTCCTTTTGAAACATTGTAGAAAAAAAGTTATAGCAAAAATTCCAAGGTGTCTCAGATGTAGCAGTGAAACCCCAAGACCTTGAGCTCTGATACCATATGTTAAGAACCAAATATAAATATAGCATAGAAAAACCTCAGAATAAGTACTCAATGCCTTGAAAAAGAGAGAAACTCAGATAATAAGCCTCTTCGAGGGGGAAACCTTTTTATTCCCACATAAATGTACAATTACAAGATGATTCAAAATGAAAATGTCTCCTTGGTATATTTAGGAGACTAGGAGGTATAATTACAACTAATGGACTAAAGCCGACATAAATAAAATAACATTACTAATATAATATGCCCTAATTAAGGGGTAATGGGCCACTATTTAGGTCTTAACAACTAGCCATGTACCCTGATAGATCTGCCTCAAACACCATTCACTGCAACAAGTACTAAGCAACCAATAGCACCTCTAAATGTCACACACCCACGATGAGCATAAAAGAAATTTTCTCCTTTTCTCAACGGACAGAATTCCCCAAATTCCTACAGGGGCCTAGCGTAGGCTAGCTCTTCCCTTATCCTCTGCCATGTGACCACTACCTGCGACCATAGGTTTAATTTAAATGGCGTGTCACGTTTCACGACTTCAGAACTCCCGATGTGAGGCGCCATATCTCCTCCAACTCCTGAGTTATGAAAGGGATTAATGACCGTTAGCTCCCTCCGCTCATGTGACCATTTACATGACCATAGGCTTAACCTAGATGGCACATCACATTTCACGACTTCGGGGCTTTCAATGCAAGGCATCCCAACTTCTCCAACTCTTCCAAGTCCCAAAACCCGATTAGGGGCCTAGCAAGCACTAGCCCTCTCACCTATGTTCACAGTGTGACCTTCCTCTAGGATTGGGTCCCAACTCCCATATTTTTTGGGACTTCGTGATTTGGAGAATCACGAACAGTCCTTCCTTCCTTTCCAAATATCTAACTCTCAAAGATCTGACGGCTCTAAAACCTATGCTAACCAACGGCCCAGATTAAGTCGGCGATTTTCTTTCATGACTTTGGGAAAGTCTTCACTCCCGTTTTCCTGATGACCAAATCTTTGAAACCATGACCAAGCTAAATTGATGGTTCACAGGTCTCTCTCTATCCAACGGCCTAGATTCAATCGGGATTTCACCACTCGCGAAATTAGAAAACTCGTCCAACTCCTCCTCCTTGGAATCTCAAAGTCTGAAGGTCTGAAATTCTTCCATTGTACAGATCAATGGCTCTAATCCTTCCACAAATCAACGACCCAGATTTTGCCAGGACTTCACGTTTCGCGATTCAGAAGTTCTAACAACTCCATCCTTTGACTTCCCTGAGTCGTTAGTGAGTGAAAATTTGATCTTCCACCACACGTCCTTTCTCAATGGACGATCCGGATGATTTCGTAAATTCTTACTTCACGAGTTTTTCCTCGTCTGCACCTCTAATTTCCCGATGCCCATTTTCATGAAATGTATGGGTCTTTGCCATGTGTCCTTCCAAATCCAATGGTCCAGAATTATTTCACATTTTTGTGAGTCCTTAAAACTCCACCCGTCGACTCTTTTGATGTGCAAGTCAGTGAAATGTCGATCGCCCTCCACGTGTCCCTTTCGATCGACGGTTCTGATTGCATCAGGGATTTCAGGCTTTGACGAGTCCACTATCCCACCTACACAAGGGTTGAGATTGATGGTCAAGGTATCTCCCGATGGATCCTGGGATCTACGGTCCCGATTCCATCGCTACTTACGAAGACTGAAGGGGTCAAGGCGTTAACTCTTGCGCTCCTCCTATAGATCCATTGGTCCTGATAGACCTGGGATACTTCTGAAAGGATATCGTCCATTCATCTACCAAACGAAAGGATACTCCCTTTTGATAGTTGGATTCTCTATCCTTTCTAAACTTAGGTACAAAATTAAATTTCTCAGAGATTCAAACTCCCGCGACTCTGAAACCTTCGAGAGCTAACTCCTTCTTGCACAGGATTTCTAAACTCAGATCACATGAACCTTTAGATGGTTTTTGGGAAATTATCCCTAATTTTAGTCGGGTTTCTGGATAAGGGCTTGGGTACCTTTGAAAGTCCCTTGGCTACTGACCTGAATGAAGTGCCTTCCTAACTCACCAATTTATGAGCTATAACAGTGGGGCAGGGTATTCTCATGAGTTTACTGTAGCAGTAGCCATAGCAAGGAGCTTACTCCGACTCTATGACAAGATGCAATTACCTAGGGGATGTGCCTTCGAGGGATTAACCAGAACACCAAGAAAATCAGGAAGATGGGATGATTCTTGGTGGAACAGACTCATGCTCTGGACTTACTCATTTTATACAGAAACCAACTGTGGCATATAAGTATACACATGCATTCATTATTTCCAATCTAAATTAACAGGAAATCATAGCATATAGAAAATGTTTATGGGCGTATAAACATGAGCATGTATCCATGATATTCAATTCAAAATACAAGGCCAAAAACACTTATCAGAACCACTAGGTGTGATGCAACTTCTCAGAGGGGTGCTCGTTTCCACCCAACCATAGGCTCACTCCCTCCCAATGGATTTATCATTGGCCACCCCTGAGATTAGGCCATGATGCTCTAAGACTCAATCTCATACTTTCAGTTCAACAGAAGTTGGGGACGAAGGTTACTCTCCTTTTCCCAATACAGGAATAGATGAGGATGAAGGTTACTCTCCTTCTCCTGGCTCTGTCTCTATTCCCTATTATTAGAACTCATTGTTTTTTCTTTCAATCCTTACTCGGACCTGAGAGTTTTTTCTCTCGTCTCTGCCTCTTCGCAAGCTACCCACCTGTCCACAATGCTTCCTTTCTTGCCCTCAGCAAGGTTGCGTGTGGCTCGAATCCCCCCATATGTGGTCAGGTCCAGAATCCATCCCATTGGCAGTCTGCCCCATTCCTCATTAACTCTTCAGGAGGCCCTTCCCACCTACCAACCCGACGGGAATTCATTTCTAGGAAGAGGGTTGTTCTGATCTGAGAAACATTAACTCTAGTATGGTACTAGTTCGATGGAGGTTATCCCAACCATTCTGGGTTCCGTCCACCACCTTTTTATTATCAGTCATGGTCTCTCTTTCTTAGCACATCCCCTCTCTTAATAGTCATGCAACACATTTCCATTATCCATCAAAATAACAGGATTTACATTCATCGACCTTTATACAAAGGTCCACCAAATTAAACATTCACACTTTGAGTTTGCCATATTTCTTGTCCAATAAAGTTATATTTACAGACTGGGGGAAACAGGGTGTTACAATTCCCTCCCCCTTAAAGGAATCATCGTCCTTGATTTTCTATCTACCAATATTATATGTATGTACAAGATTAAACAAAATCGGAAATGTCTACCTCATGGCATCTTCCATTTCCCACGTAGCCTCATCTGGGGAAAACTGTTTCCATTGCACTTTGACCTGTGAAATGGTCTGATTCCTGAGTGATGTTTCCTTCCTGTCTAGTATGCATTGGGGTTCTGGTAGGAATTCTCCCTCCAATTCCACTTGGATCACAAACCATTCAATTATATGATTAGCATCATGTACATATTTTTTCAATAATGAAACATGAAAAACATTATGTGCCTTTACAGTGGGAGGAAGTGCTAGCCTATAGGCTATAGGTCCCACTCTATCTATGAATTCAAAGGGTCCAAAATACCAAGGTTCCAACTTGGAACAGGATCCCATACTTAGGGAAATATTCTAGGGTCTAACTCTGAGATAGACATGGTCTCTGGCTTTGAACTCTCGGGGATTTCTCTTTCCGTCGGCGTAAATTTTCTGTCGGTCCTGAGCAATTTTCAGATTTTTCCTTATCTGCACTACTTGTTGTTCCATTTCTTTTAGCATGTCAGGTCCAATTGTAATTCTGTCCACTATATTAGTCCATCTGATTGGGATTTTTCATTGTCTACCATAGAGGGCTTCAAAGGGGCTCATCTTTAAGGATTATTGATAACCGTTGTTGTAGGAAAACTCTACCAATGGCAGGTAGTCTTCCCACTTCTTAGGCTGATGCATTACACACATTCTTAGCATGTCCTCTACCATTTGGTTTACTCTTTCTGATTGTCCATCAGTTTGAGGGTGATAGGCTATGCTAAACAACAATTTAGTCTTGAAGCCGGCCATTAGGGATTTCCAAAAGTTTGAAGTGAATTTGGTATCTCTGTTAGATAAAATTTCCTTAGGCATGCCATGCAATTTGAATATCTTCTTCATGAAGATGTTGGCAATATATATTTCCTTTCAAGTTGACTTAACAGGAATGAAATGGGCAGACTTACTTAGTTTGTCCACCATGACCATGATGGAATCATTTTTCTTGGTCGACTTTGGTAATCCGGTGATGAAATCCATGGATATGGTTTCCCATTTCCATTATGGAATCGGTAGGGGATGTAATAATCCTCCTGGATGTCGGTGCTCTTCCTTAACTTGCTAGCATTATAGAAACTTAGCTAAATAGTTACCTATGTATTTCTTTCACCCAGGCCAATAGAATTTGTTCCTAGTGGTCGTGATCATCTTTTGATATCTCGGGTGACCAGTATATGGTCTCTTATGCAGTTCATCCATTATGAACCTCTTCAAGTCATCACCATTTGGAAGATACAATCTATTTTTGTAAGTCAACAACCCTTCCTCAATCATTTTGTATCCTTCATACTTCATCCCTGTAGTCTCTTTCCTTAGGTATGAAGTTACGGTCTTAAAGAATGCATCTGTCTCTTGTGATTTTCTGATTCTCTCCCTGACATCCATTTTGTAGGTGCTTACTGCTACTAGATGAATTGTTTTTATACTTCTGCTAAGGGCATCGACCACCCTATTTTCCTTTCTTTTTATATGTTTGATTTAAAAATCAAATTCACTTAGGAGATCCATCCACCTCACTTGCCTGGCATTGAGTTTTGGTTGATCAAAAATGTGTGTCAATCCACAATGATCTGTCATAAGAACAAATCTTCTACCCAGGAGGTAGTGTCTCCACATTTTTAAAGCATGTACTATGGCGGCCAACTCTAGGTCATGGGTCACATAATTGATCTCATGCTCATTTAATTTCCAGGACATATAGCATATTACGCATCCTTCTTGCATAAGGAATCCTCTGAGTCCTTCCTTGAAGGCATCTGTACACACAAAGAAATCATCATCCGGGTCCGCAATCTTTAGCACAGGTGCATTGGTCAGGAGGTATTTTAGTTCCTGAAATATTTCTTCGCATTTTGACGTCCAAATGAATTTAATCCCCTTTTTCTGAAGGGCGGTGATTGGACAGTCAATCTTGGAAAACCCTTTTATGAATCTTCTACAATATCCTGCTAAGCCCATGAAGGATCTAATATCAGATACATCTTTTGGGGTAGGCCATTCCATAATGGATCTGATCTTGTCAGGGTCTACTACCACCCCTTCCTTAGATATGACATGGCCTAAGTAATGGACTTTCTTTTGAAATAAATCTCACTTGCTAAACTTAGCAAAGAGTTGATGCTCCCTTAGTACTTGAAGTACGAGTCTAAGATGTTCTTCATGCTCCTCCCCGTTCTTGGAGTAGAATAGGATATCATCAATGAAAACCAACACAAATTTGTCTAGAAATTTGTTGAGTACATTATTCATCAAGCACATAAAAGAGGCGGGGAAATTGGTTAACCCAAATGGCACCACCACAAATTCGTAGTGACCATACCTCATCCTGAAGGTTATTTTGTGGATATCTTCATCCCTAATCTAGACTTGATGGTAGCCCGATCTTAGGTCAATCTTTGAGAAGATGGATGCACCTCCCAATTGGTAGAACAGGTCATCAATTCTTGGTAAGGGGTACTTGTTCTTTATGGTTTCCTTATTGAGTTGTCTGTAATCTATGCATAGTCGGAGTGTGCCATCTTTCTTTTTCACAAACAGGATGGGCGCTCCCCACAGAGATACACTGGGTCGGATGTAGCCTTTGTCCATCATCTACTTTAGTTGTAGCTTGAGCTCAATGAGCTCTAGCGTGCTCATTCTGTATGGCATTCTAGATGTTGGTACTGCTCCCGGTGTAAGTTCTATTGAGAAGTTAATATCCCTTTTAGAAGGTAGACCTGGTACTTCTTCTGGGGATACATCCTTGTATTCTCTTAATATGGGGTGGTCCTATAGGTTTGGTTTGTCATCTTCAACGAAGTCCAACATCTGTATTGCATATAAGGAACACCCTTTTCTACAATACTTCTTCATTTGAAGGGTCGATATTTGTCTCACTGAGACAAGCTTCTTAATCCCTTGGAGGGTCATCTTTCTACCATCTTCATTTACAGATTCTAAAGTTTTATGGTAATAGTCCATTTTAGCTTTATTAGCATCCAACTAGTCCATACCAATCAACAAGTCATAAGACCCCAAGGGAAGTATGTTAAGGGTTGCTTGGGTGGGCAATCCACCCATGATGAATTGGCAAGCTGGTATAGCCTTTGCCACCTTTCTTGTGGTCCCAGTGGCTAGTTGTACCAACCATGGTTTAACATGTCTAGTTGGTTGTAGTTTACACTTATCGACAACCTGAGGGGTTACATAACTCAAATTAGAACCTGGGTCAATTAAAATAGAAATTGGATGGTTGGCGATCATACCTTCCAGCTCCACTACGGAAGCTTGATAGTCGTCTTGATTATTTTCCAGGGCTGCATAGATTCATGGCATTATCCTAGGCACATCATTGATGGTGGTAGATTCTTGGATATTGTAGACCCCCTTACTATTTTGTTGTCTGTGTGGGTAGTCCCTTAATCTATGATTTTCTACACAACCCCATCATTTTAAGGGTTCCTTCTTTAGGTTATCGGTCTTTGTTGGGACTGTCTGAAAAGGTTTATTTCCACTTTGAGAGGAGAAATTATGTTGATATACACTTCTAGATGGAAGGATCCCCCTAGAATATTTTCCATAGTTCTTTAATCTTGAGGAGTTAAACCTTTTCTTATTGAATCCCGAACTATTATTTTTCTTCAAGTCCTCGTGGGGTCTTGTCTTGCTCCCAAACTGTTCATAACAATACCTCACCTTCCAGATAGCTTCTTCTAAGGTCCTTGGTTCGTCAAACTCAATCCTATCTCGGTAGGTCTAAGTTAAACCACTAATGAATCACTGCATTTTTTATTTTTCATATTTTATGTAGGGTACATACCTCAATAGTTCAAGGAATTTATTAACAAATTCCTCTATGGTGAGCTGCCCCAACCGAAGTTCATAGAATTCCTTAGTTTTCCCATCCATGCATTTTTCTGACAGATATTGCTTCCTAAAGTATTTCTCAAACTGTTTCCATGACAAGTCCTTCTCATGTATTCCTTTCACATTCCTAAGGTCTTCCCACCATATGGAAGCATTTCCATTCAAGTTGAAGATGGCTATTCGAGCCTTCAAGTTTTTGGATAGTCATGGACTCTAAAATACTTATTTAAACCAAGAAACCAAGCTTCTACCTCTTCTCCCTTCTTTATCTCTTCGTCAAAAGAGGTTGGTTTGTCTTTCTTGAACTCTTCAGCACCATGGGTTTTGGAACTCTTATGTTTCCTTCCTTTCTTCTAAGAATGCGAGCTGGCCCTACTACTAGAAGACCCTTCGGAGTTGTCAACTTCCTTTCCAGAGGACTCTCCCGATGAGTGTCCCCTGTCTCCAGGTTGGACCTTATTCATGGTACTTCTCCTAGTGGGGTCACTTATGGATTCATATTTTCGGATCTCAGGTGGACTCTGACCTCTCTTCTTGTGTCGTCGGTCTGCATGACTGTTTGCGGGTTCGTTTTGTAGTTGCCTCTATATGTCAGATAAGATCTGTAGCAAGACAATGTTAATTTTTGTTTGTTTCTCTTGCTCCTTTATGAGTATCTCATTGTCAGCCTTAGAACTCTGTAGCTCAACCTTGAGGCTTCTTACAGTTTTAGTTAGATCCAGAGGGGTTTTCGCCACCCTCCTTTCATCATATTCCTCATCTCTATTATGGGAGCCATCCCCCACTTCATGGCACGTCATCATCCTTTAGTATTGGGGTATTCCTGTGATTCACTGATTGTTCAAGTGTTTCCAAAAACACTTATAGTTAGCTAACAGTCTATTAGTTCATGAGCAATACATGGTTTAAAAAAAAAATTTCTTAATGTACACACAGTAGAAGGTTTCATTCCTTTCTTGAATAACATTTTTAAATCAAACCTCTTAAGAAAGAGGTAAGGTAGGGTGTCACTCTTTTGAAAGTACCCAAATAGAGTTATTTAAGTGACTCGTCCATGAGCCCAAGCAGGCCAAGTGTTGTAACCATGCTCTAATACCATTTTGTCACACACCCACGACAGGCATAAAAGAAATTTTTGCCTTTTCTCAAGGGATTGAATTCCTTGAATTCCTATAGGGGCCTAGTGTAAGCTAGCTCTTCCCTTATCCTCCTCCATGTGACCAATACCTGTGAACATAGGATTAATTTAAATGGTGTGTTGCCTTTAGTGACTTTGGAACTCTCGATGCGAGGCACCCTATCTCCCCCAACTCTCAAGTTTCGAAAGGGCTTAATGACCATTAGCTCCCTCCGCTCACGTGACCATTTCCATGACCACAGGATTAACCTAAACGTCGTGTCACATTTCATGACTTCGGGGCTTTCTATGCAAGGCGTCCCAACTTCTCCAACTCTTCCAAGTCCCGAAACTCGATTAGGGGCCTAGCAAGAGCTAGCCCTCTCACCTATGTTCACAGTGTGACCTTCCTCTAGGACTGCGTCCCAGCTCCCATATTTTTCGGGACTTCGTGATTCAGAGAATCATGAACAATCCTTCCTTACTTTCCAAATATTTGACTCTTAAATTTTTTATGTCTCTAAGCCCTCTGCTAACCAACGACCCATATTAAGTCAGAGATTTTCCTTCGTGACTTTGGGAAAGACTTCACTTTCATTTTCCCAACGACCAAATCTCTGAAACCGTGACCAAGATAAATCAACGGTTCCCAGGTCTCTCTCTATCCAACGGTCTAGATTCAATCGAGATTTTTCCACTCGCAAAATTGGAAAAATCGTCCAACTCCTCCTCCTTGGAATCCCAAAGTCCAAAGGTCTGAAATTCTTCCATTCTACAGATCAACAACTCTGAGCCTTCCACAAATCAGAGGCCCAGATTTTGTCGAGACTTTGCATTTCGCAATTCGGGAGTTATAACAACTCTGTCCTTTGACTTCCCTGAGTCACAAGTCAGTGAAACATTGATCTTCCGCCACACATCCTTTCTCGATGGATAGTCTGGATGATTTTGAAAATTCTTACTTCATGAGTTTTTCCTCGTCTACACCTCTGATATCCCGATACCCATTTTCACAAAATGTATGGGTCTTCGCCACGTGTCCTTCTAGATCCAATGGTCCAGAATGATTTCGCATTTTCATGAGTCCTTAAAACTCCACTCGTCGACTCTTCTGATGTGCGAGTCAGTGAAATGTCGATCACCCTCCACGTGTCCCTTCCGATGGATGATTCCGATTACAACGGGGCTTTCAGGGCTTTGACAAGTCCACTCTCCCACCTACACAAGGGTTGAGATCGATGGTCAAGGTAGCTCTCGATGGATCCTGGGATCTACGGTCCCAATTCCATCGCTACTTGCGAAGACTGAAGGGGTCGAGGCGTTAATTCTTGTGCTCCTCCTCTAAATCCATTGGTCCTGATAGACCTGGGATACTTCCGAAAGGATCTCATCTATTGATCTACCAAACGAAAGGATACTCCCTTTTGATAGTTGGATTCGCTATCCTTTATGAACTTAGGTAAGAAATTAAATTTCTCGGAGCTTCAAAATCCCACAACTTTGAAACCTTTGAGAGTTAACTCCTTCTTGCACAAAATTTCCAGACCCGGATCACATGAACCTTCATATGGTTTTTGGGAAATTATCCCTAATTTTAGTCAGGTTTCTGGATAAGGGCTTGGGTACCTTTCAAAGTCCCTAGGCTACTGACCTGAATGAAGAGCCTTCCTAACTCACCAAGTTATGAGCTATAACACCAGGGTGAGGTATTGTCATCAGTTTACCGTAGCAGTAGCCATACCAAGGAGCTTACTCCTACTCTGTGACAAGATGAAATTCCCTGGGAGAGGTGCCTTCGAGGGATTAACCAGAACACCAAGAGAATCAGGCAGATGGGATGATTCTCGGTGGAACGATATCATGCTCTAGACTTACTCATTTTATACAGAAAGGAACTGTGGGATATAAGTATACACATGCATTCATCATTTCCAATCTAAATTAACAAGAAATCATAGCATACAAAAACCATTTATGGGCATATAAGCATGAGCATGTATCCATGATATTCAATTCAAAATACAAGGAATAAAACACTTATCATAACCACTAGGCATGATGCAACTGCTGAGAGGGGTGCTTGTTTCCACCCAACCATAGGCTCATTCCCTCCCAATGGATTTATCATTGGCCACCCCCAAGCTTAGGCCATGATGCTCTGAGAGTCAATCTCATACTTCCATCTCAACAGAAGTTGGGGATGAAGGTTACTCTCCTTCTCCCAATACAGGAATAGATGAGGATGAAGATTACTCTCCTTCTCCTGGCTTTGTCTCTATTCCCTATTATTAGAACTCATTTTTTTTTCTTTCAATTCTTCCTCGGACCCGAGATTTTATAGTCTCGTCTCTGCCTCTTCGCAGGCTACCCCCCTGTCCACCACACTTCCCTTATTTCCCTCGGCAAGGTTTTGTGTGGCTCGAATCCCCCCGTCAGTGGTCAGGTCCGGAATCCATCCCATCAGCAGTCTGCACCATCCCTTATTAACTCTTGAGGAGGCCCTTCACACCTACCAGCATGACGGAAATTCATTATTGGGTAGAGGGTTGTTCTGATCTGAGAAACATCAACTCCAGTATGGTACTGGTTTGGTGGAGGTTATTGCAACCATTTCGGGTTCCCTCCACCACCTTTTTATTAACAATCATGGTCTCTCTTTCTTATCACATCCCCTCTCTCAACAGTCATGCAACACGTTTCCATTATCCATCAAAATAATATGATTTACATTCATCGACCTTTATACAAAGGTCCACCAAATTAAACATTCACACTTTTAGTTTTCCATAGTTATGGGCTAATAAATTTATATTTACAGACTGGGAGAAACAGGGTGTTACAATTCCCTCCCCCTTAAAGGCATCATCGTCCTCGATGTTCTATCTACCAATATTATATGTAAGTACATGAGTAAACAAAATCGGGAACGCCTACCTCATGGCATCTTCCATTTCCCACGTAGCCTCATCTGAGGAAAACTGTTTCCATTGCACCTTGACCTGTGCAATGGTTTGATTCCTGAGTGATGTTTCCTTCTTGTCTAGTATGCATTGGGGTTCTGGCAGGAATTCTCCCTCCATTTCCACCTAGATCACAAACCATTCAATTATATGATTAGAATCATGTACATATTTTTTCAATAATGAAACATGAAAAACATTATGTGCCTTTATAGTGGGAGGAAGTGATAGCCTATAGGCTACAGGTCCCACTCTATTTATGAATTCAAAGGGTCCACAATACCAAGGTGCCAACTTGGAACAGGCTCCCATACTCAGGGAACTCTTCTAGGGTCTAACTCTGAGATAGACATGGTCTCCGACTTTGAACTCTCGGGGAGTTCTTTTTCGGTCAGCGTAAATTTTCTGTCGGTCCTAAGCAATTTTCAGATTTTTCCTTATCTGCACTACTTGTTATTCCATTTATTTCAGCATGTCAGGTCCAATTGTAATTCTGTCCACTATATTACTCCAGCTGATCGGGATCTTGCATTGTCTACCATAGAGGGCTTCAAAGGGGCTCATCTTTAAGGATTATTGATAACCGTTGTCGTAGGCAAACTCTACCAATGGCAGGTAGTCTTCCCACTTCTTAGGCTGATGCATTACATGCATTCTTAGCATGTCCTCTACTATTTGTTTTACTCTTTATGTTTGTCCATCAGTTTGAGGGTGATAGGCTATTCTGAACAACAATTTAGTCTTGAAACCGGCCATTAGGAATTTCCAACAGTTTGAAGTGAATTTGGTATCTCTGTCAGATACAATTTCCTTGGGCATGCCATGCAGTTTGAATATATCCTTCATGAAGATGTTGGCAATATATATTTCCTTTCAAGTTGACTTAACAAGGATGAAATGGGCAGACTTACTCAGTTTTTCCACCACGACCATGATGGCATCATTTTTCTTGGTTGACTTTGGTAATCCGCTGATGAAATCCATGGAGATGGTTTCCCATTTCCATTCTGGAATCGATAGGGGCTGTAATAATCTTGCTGGATGTCGATGCTCTGCCTTAACTTGCTGGAATTCTAGGAACTTAGATAAATAGTTAGCTATGTATTTCTTTAACCCGACCCAATAGAATTTTTTCCTAGTGGTCGTGATCATCTTCTGATATCCTGGGTGACCAGTATATGGTCTCTTATGCAGTTCATCCATTATGAACCTCTTCAATTCATCACCATTTGGAATACACAATCTATTTCTATAAGTCAGGAGCCCTTCCTCGAGCATTCAGTAGCCTTCATATTTCATCCCTGTAGGCTCTTGCCTTAGGTATGAAGTCACAGTTTTAAAGAATGCATCTATCTCTTGTGGTTTTCTGATTCTCTCCCTGACATCCATTTTGCAGGTGCTTACTGTTGCTAGATGAATTGTTTTTATACTTCTACTAAGGGCATCGGCCACCATATTTTCCTTTCCTTTTATATGTTTGATTTAAAAATCAAATTCACTTAGGAGAGCCATCCATCTCGCTTTCTTGGCATTGAGTTTGGTTGATCAAAAATGTGTGTCAATCCACAATGATTTGTCATAAGCACAAATCTTCTACCCAGGAGGTAGTGACTCCACATTTTTAAAGCATGTACTATGGTGGCCAACTCTAGGTCATGGGTCACATAATTGATCTCATGCTCATTTAATTTCCAGGACGTATAGCATATTACACGTCCTTCTTGCATAAGGACTCCTTCAAGTCCTTTCTTGCAGGCATCTATACACACAAGGAAATCATCATCTGGGTCCGTAATCTTTAGCACAGGTGCATCAGTCAGGAGGTATTTTAGTTCCTGAAATCTTTCTTCACATTTTGACGTCCAAATGAATTTAATCCCCTTTTTCTGAAGGGCGGTGATTGGACATCCAATCTTGGAAAACCCTTTTATGAATCTTCTATAGTATCCTGCTAAGCCCATGAAGGATCTAATATCAGATACATCTTTCGGGGTAGGCCATTCCATAATGGATCTGATCTTGTCAGGGTCTACTGCCACCCCTTCCTTAGATATGACATGGCCTAAGTAATGGACTTTCTTTTGAAATAAATCTCACTTGATAAACTTAGCGTAGAGTTGATGCTCCCTTAGTACTTGAAGTACAATTCTAAGATGTTCTTCATGCTCCTCCCTGTTCTTGGAGTAGATTAGGATATCATCAATGAAAACCAATACAAATTTGTCTAGAAATTTGTTGAGTACATTATTCATCAAGCACATAAAAGTGGTGGGGGCATTGGTTAACCCAAATGGAACCACCACAAATTCGTAGTGACCATACCTCCTCCTGAAGGTTTTTTTTTGGATATCTTCATCCCTAATCCAGACTTGATGGTAGCCTGATCTTATGTCGATATTTGAGAATATGGATGCACCTCCCAATTGGTCGAACAGGTCATCAATTCTTGGTAAGGGGTACTTGTTCTTTATGGTTTCCTTATTGATTGTCTGTAATCTGTGCACAATCAGAGTGTGCCATCTTTCTTTTTCACAAACAGGATTGGCACTCCCCACAGAGATACACTGGGTCAGATGTAGCCTTTGTCCATCATCTCCTTTAGCTGTAGCTTGAGCTCAATAAGCTCTGGTGTGCTCATTCTGTATGGTGTTCTAGATGTTGGTACCACTCCTGATGTAAGTTCTATTGAGAAGTTAATATCCCTTCTCGGAGGTAGACCCTTGACTTCCTCTGGGGATACGTCCTTGTATTCTCTTAATATGGGGTGGTCCTCTAGGTTTGGTTTGTCATCTTCAACGGATTCCAACATCTATATTGCATATAAGGAACACCCTTTTCTACAATAATTCTTCATTTGAAAGGTCGATATTTGTATCACTGAGACAGGCTTATGAATCCCTTGGAGGGTCATCTTTATCCCATCTTCATTTACACATTCTAAATTTGTATGGTAATAGTCCATTTTAGCTTTATGAGCAACCAACTAGTCCATACCAATCAACAAGTCATAAGACCTCAAGGGAAGTATGTTAAGGGTTGCTAGGGTTTGAAATCCACCCATTATGAATTGGCAGGATGGTATAGCCTTTGCCACCTTTCTTTTGGTCCCAGTGGCTAATTGTACCAACCATGGTTTAACATGTCTAGTTGGTTGTAGTTTACACTTATCGACAACCTGAGGGGCTACATAACTCAAATTAGAACCTGAGTCAATTAAAATAGAAATTGGATGGTTGGTGATCATACCTTCCAACTCCACTACTGAAGCTTGATGGTCGTCTTGATTATTGTCCAGGGCTGCATAGATTCGTGGCATTCTCCTAGCCACATCATTGACAATGGTAGATTCTTGGATATTGTAGACCCCCTTACTATTTGGTTGTCTATGTGGGAAGTCCCTTAATCTATGATTTTCTCCACAACCCCATCATTTTAAGGGTTCCTTCTTTAGGTTATCGTTCTTTGTTGGGATTGTCTGAAAAGGTTTATTTCCACTTTTAGAGGGGAAATTTTTTTGATATACACTACTAGATGGAAGGCTCCCCCTAGAATATTTTCCATAGTTTTTAAATCTTGAGGAGTTAAAACTTTTCTTATGAAATCCCGAACTATTATTTTTCTTCCAGTCCTCGTGGGGTCTTGTCTTGCTCCCAAACTATTCATAACAATACCTCACCTTCCAGATAGCTTCCTCTAAGGTCCTTGGTTCGTCGAACTCAATCCTATCTCGGTAGGTCTGAGTTAATCCACTAATGAACCACTGCATTTTTTATTTTTCATATTTTATGTAGGGTACATACCTCAGTAGTTCAAGGAATTTATTGACAAATTCCTCTATGGTGAGCTTCCCCAGCCAGAGTTCATAGAATTCCTTAGTTTTCCCATCCATGCATTTTTCTGACAGATATTGCTTCCTGAAGTATTTCTCAAACTGTTTCCATGACAAGTCCTTCTCCTGGATTCCTTTCACATTCCTAAGGTCTTCCCACCATATGGAATCCTTTCCATTCAGGTTGAAGATGGTTATTCGAGCCTTCAATTTTTCGGAGTAGTCATGGACTCTAAAATACTTCTTTAAACCAAGAAGCCAAGCTTCTACCTCTTCTCCCTTCTTTATATCTTCGTCGAAAGAGGGTGGTTTTTCTTTCTTCAACTCTTCACGACCACGGGTTTTGGAATGCTTGTGTTTCCTTCCTTTCTTATAAGAATGCAAGCTGGCCCTACTACTAGAAGACCCTTCGGAGTTGTCAGCTTTCTTTCCAGAGGACTCTCCCAATGAGTGTCCCCTGTCTCAAGGTTGGACCTTCTTCACAGTGCTTCTCCCAGTGGGGTCACTTATGGATTCATATTTTCAGATCTCAGGTGGACTCTGACCTCTCTTCTTGTGTCGTCGGTCCACATGACTATTTGTGGGTTCATGTTGTAGTTGCCTCTGTATGTCGGATAAGATCTATAGCAAGACTACGTTAATTTTTGTTTGTTTCTCTTTCTCCTTTATCAGTATCTCATTGTCAACCTTGAAACTCTGTAGCTCAGCCTTGAGGCTTCTTACAGTTTCAGTCAAATCCAGAGGGGTTTCCACTGCCCTCCTTTCAACATATTCCTCATCTCTATTATGGGATCCATCCCCCACTTCATGGCACGTCATCGTCCTTTAGTATTGGGGTCTTCCCGTGATTCACTGACTGTTCAAGTGTTTCCAAAAACACTTATAGTTAGCTAACAGTCTATTAGTTCATGAACAATACACGTTTTTTTTTTAAAAAATCTTAATGTACACACACAGTAGAATGTTTCATTCCTTTCTTAAATAAATTTTTTTAATCAGGCCTCTTAAGAAAGAGGCAAGGTAGGGTGTCACTCTTTTGAAAGTACCCAAATAGAGCTATTTAAGTGACTCATCCATGATCCCAAGAAGGCCAAGTGTTGTAACCATGCTCTGATACCATTTTGTCACACACCCACGACGAACATAAAAGAATTTTTTGCCTTTTCTCAAGGGACATAATTACTAGAATTCCTACAGGGGCCTAGCGCAAGCTAGCTCTTCCCTTATCCTCCTCCATGTGACCACTACTCACGACCATAGGCTTAATTTAAATGGCGCATCATGTTTCGTGACTTCAGAACTCCCGATGCGAGGCACCCTATCTCCTCCAATTCCCGAGTTTCGAAAGGGCTTAATGACCATTAGCTCTCTCCGCTCACGTTACCATTTCCATGACCACAGGCTTCACCTAAATGTCGCGTCGCATTTCACAACTTTGGGGCTTTCGATGCAAGGCGTTGCAACTTCTCCAACTCTTCCAAGTCCCGAAATGTGATTAGGGGCCTAGCAAGTGCTAGCCCTCTCACCTATGTTCACAGTGTGACCTTCCTCTAGGAATGCGTCCCAGCTCCCATATTTTTCAGGACTTCGTGATTCGTAGAATCATGAATAGTCCTTCCTTCCTTTCCAAATATCCAACTCTCAAAGATATGACGGCTCTAAGCCCTCTGCTAACCAACGACCTAGATTAAGTCAGCGATTTTCCTTCGCGACTTTGGGAAAGTCTTCACTTCTGTTTTCCTGATGACCAAATCTCTAAAACCATGACCAAGCTAAATTGATGGTTCCTAGGTCTCTCTCTATACAACGGCCTAGATTCAATCGGGATTTTTCCACTCGTGAAATTGGAAAACTCGTCCAACTCCTCCTCCTTGGAATCCCGAAGTCCAAAGGTCTGAAATTATTCCATTCTACAGATCAACAGCTCTGAGCCTTCCACAAATCAATGGCCCAAATTTTGTTGGGACTTCGTGTTTCATGATTTGGGAGTTCAAACAACTCCATCCTTTGACTTCCCTGAGTCGCGAGTCAGTGAAACGTTGATCTTCTGCCATGTATCCTTTCTCGATGGATGGTCTGGATGATTTCGTGAATTCTTAATTCGTGAGTTTTTCCTCGTCTGCATCTCTGATCTCCCGATACCCATTTTCACGAAATGTATGGGTCTTCGCCATGTTTCCTTCCGGATCCAATGGTCCATAATTATTTTGCATTTTCGCAAGTCCTTAAAACTCTACTCGTCGACTCTTCTGATGTGCGAGTCAACAAAATGTAGATCGCCCTCCACGTGTCCCTTCCAATGGATGGTTCTGATTACAATGGGTCTTTCAGGTCTTTGACAAGTCCACTCTCCCACCTACACAAGGGTTGAGATCGATGGTCAAGGTAGCTCTCGATGGATCCTGGGATCTACGGTCCCGATTACATCGCTACTTGCGAATACTGAAGGGGTCGAGGCGTTAACGCTTGCGCTCCTCCTCTAGATCCATTAGTGGTAATAGACCTGGGATACTTCTGAAAGGATCTCATCCATTCATCTACAAAACGAAAGGATACTCCCTTTTGATAGGTTGATTCGCTATCTTTTCTGAACTTAAGTATGAAATTCAATTTCTCGGAGCTTCAAACTCCCACGACTCTGAAACCTTTGAGAGTTAACTCCTTCTTGCACAGAATTTCTAGACCCAGATCACATGAACCTTCATATGGTTTTTGGGCAATTATCCCTAATTTCAGTCGGGTTTCTGGATAAGGGCTTGGGTACCTTTCTAAGTCCCTAGGCTACTAACCTGAATGAAGTGCCTTCCTAACTCACCAAGTTATGAGCTATAATACCGGGGAAAGGTATTCTCATGAGTTTACCATAGCAATAGCCATACCAAGGAGCTTACTCTAACTCTGTGACAAGATGCAATTCCCTAGGGGAGATGCCTTTGAGGGATTAACCATAACACCAAGAGAATCAAGCAGATGGGACGATTCTCGATGGAACAAACTCATGCTCCAGACTTACTCATTTTATACAGAAACCAACTATGGCATATAAGTATACACATGCATTCATTATTTCCAATCTAAATTAACAGGAAATCATAGCATACAGAAACCATTTATGGGCGTATAAACATGAGCATGTATCCATGATATTCAATTCAAAATACAAGGCCTAAAACACTTATCAGAACCACTAGGCGTGATATGACTGCTGAGAGGGGTGCTCGTTTCCACCCAGCCATAGGCTCAGTCCCTCCCAATGTATTTATCATTGGCCACCCCCAAGATTAGGCCACGATGCTCTGAGACTCAATCTCGTACTTCCAGCTCAATAGAAGTTGGGGACGAAGGTTACTCTCCTTCTCCCAATACAGGAATAGATGAGGATGAAGGTTACTCTCCTTCTCCTAGCTTTGTCTCTATTCCCTGTTATTAGAACTCATTGTTTTTTCTTTCAATCCTTCCTCATACCCGAGAGTTTCTTCTCTCATCTCTGCCTCTTCACAGGCTACCCCCCTATCCACCATGCTTCCCTTATTTCCCTCGGTAAGGTTGCGTGTGGATAGAATCCCCCCATCCATGTTCATGTCTAGAATCCATCCCATCGACAATCTACCCGATCCCTCATTAACTCTTGAGGAGGCCCTTCCCACCTACCAGCATGACGGGAATTCATTGTTGGGCAAAGGGTTGTTCTGATCTGAGCAACATCAACTCCAGTATGGTACTGGTTCGATGGAGATTATCGCAACCATTCTGGGTTCCCTCCACCACCTTTTTATTAACAATCGTGGTCTCTCTTTCTTAGCAGATCCCCTCTCTCAATAGTCATGCAACACGTTTCCATTATCCATCAAAATAACATGATTTACATTCATCAACCTTTATACAAAGGTCCACCAAATTAAACATTCACACTTTTAGTTTTCCATAGTTCCTGGCCAATAAAGTTATATTTACAGATTGGGGGAAACAGGGTGTTACACTAAACATGTTCTAAGAGTGTCCCTCAATATATCAATGATATGTCTCTAGCTAACATCACATCAACATGAATTGTCCCATAAATAGCATGTCATGTCATCACTGACATAACCAAAACTATTCCTCAATAGTAAATTTCTCAATCCACATTCTAGGGTTATTACCATGCATCCAAGATAGACTTTCAACACTCAACCATATGTCATCAACATACATACATCAAATACACATGCCAACATATAATCATGAAAAACTGCAACAAACCATGTCAGACCCTGCAAAATAGAGTTATACCATCAAACCATGTTGCAACTCATATGAATAGCCTTTTTTTCCAAGGCTTTTACCATAGGTACATGGCTTGTTCTATAGACAGCTCACATATGTACGTGACCTTTCTATAGGTCACCTCACATATGTACATGAATTCTCCCATATGAGCTCATGTATGCTTCAAAAAATATCAAGCCAGAGATTTCCTCATGGATTCCATTCTATTTTGGTTGTTTAGTATTCCTCATCCAGTTCTGAAGGTGTCCCAGCTTCTCATAACTTGAGCTCTGAGCTTCCATCTTTTGAAAATTGGCTTCCTTCCTAGATTCATGTGTTCTTCTTGTCATGTTATATGAAGAACTCTTCATGGAATGCCTTCTTGTGTTCCAACAATCCTGAGATTTGTGCCAAACCCACTATAGTTGTAGCATCTCATGGTGTGACAATGAGCAACAATATTTCCCACTTGATTACATCTCCAACACCTTAGTGTGTAATGAAACCTTCCACCATATTTCCTTACATAATTTCTTCAATCCAAAGCTTTGTGACCATATTCATTACATGAGAAGAAGTGACCATGTAAAACATGTATGAAAATATCGTGTACCTGAGGGGATACATATGTATGAAAATGTACGCGACTTTTCTATGGGATGATTTTAAGGATGGAAATTTATTTTAAAATTTAGAAAACTTGGCGAATCTTACTAATCCTTCATATGACAACTATAAATGTTTGGCGATATTTTTGTAAAAATATTCAAATTTCCAAATATTTTATATAGTTTTTATAAATTTTTGGCGATTTTTAAGGTAAAATAATTTTATCCTATAGAATTTGGGTGAATCATTTTTAAAATAGCGAATCTTTTTTTTGGAAAAACCATGGAAAATTAGCCCATGAGTGAAATTTAGCCCCTAAAATCATCCCTATTTCATACCTTTTCTTTGGTGTCCATATTGAAGGTGTCTCTCTTTTGAATTTTCTTTGAGGTGTAAATATGGCTTCTTGATGTCTTCCTTGCTTTGTTCTTTTGAAATTTTAATTGTCTTGTGTAGATGGTTGACTTGCAACATTTCTTCCACCTTTTGAGAATGAAGGACTTACCTCATGCTTCGTAGAAGTGTTTGCTTCAAGGTGTGTATCTTCCTTGTATCCAAGACCTAATTTATCATTTGGTGATTTTTTACTATCCAATATTTCATTCAAGATTGTCGAGCTATTCATGAACTTTTTATGAGTGTTTGACTTCTCTACTTTCTTTCTAAGATCAACAACTTCAACTTCCAACTTATGGCATGACTCTTCCTTTTCATTTAATTGATTCTTTGATAGTTCCTCTATTCTTTTGGCTTCTTCAATTTGGGTCTTCACATTGACATTAACTTCAATAATTTTGCTAATCTTATCATCTACCTTCTTCTTTTCTTCTACTTGATTAATTATTTCATTCTTTAGTCTTTTGATCTCTTTTTCTTTTTCTTCTAATTGAGTCTTTTTACTTTATTCTTGTTCTTTGAGAATTTTCTTTAGTTCCATGATATAATTTGGGTACTTTTCTAGGAATTCATTAATGCATTTTTCAAGATACTCAGAAGCAATTGAATAATGTCATATTTCCATGCTAACATCACCTAACTCAAATAAAAAAAATTCTTTAAACTTCAACAACTCTTCTTCTTCATCTACACAAACTTCTACTATATCTTCTTCTTCATTTGTAAGAGAACATTCAACTTCACTAGGAGTACTATCATTACAATATTTTGGAGAGTCTTTACCTTCATTTTCCTTGATGGAATTGTCTTCTTTATCTTGATATACCTTCTCTAGCTTCAACCATAGATCCTTTGTGGAAGTACATTGTCCCATTCATTCTTTGACATAACTTGAGAGTCCGTTTAAAATGGTCTTGAGAGATAATGCATCATTCTTCTTTTCTTCCTTTTGAGCTGCAAACTTTGACTTATTCTTCAAGGGAACCGATCCACCAATAACTTATTTCCAAATACCTGCTCCTTTTGCCTTCAAATACCCTTTCATGTATGTTCTCCATGTTGAATAATTTGTCTCATCAAATATTGTAACTTCATCATCCATTTGTGTGTCCATGGATCTCCTCCAAGTTTGTAATGCTTATAGTGAAGGCATACTCTGATACCAATTTTTGGACACACCGATCACATTGAGAAGGGGGGGGGGGGTGAATCAGTGTGAGGGCTAATTTACACTTCTCACAAAAATTTAGTTAGCAATAACCATTCACAACATCATTACTTATTACTTCCATTCATACTTAGTTGCTTGCATGTAAATATATCTCAATGAAATACATTAACAATAAAGAGCTATGCACCATCACAATAAAGAACACAAGGAACACCATATATATGTATAAGTTTCTTTTGTATTACGGACTACAATCCTTGGGTTTTATCAGTAACAAATGAAATAGAGCACCAACTCTCAATGCAAGACCCAACCTGTGTATCTTAGCACCAATCGATATGTGAGGAATCCAACCCTCAAGTACAATACCCAGCTTATTGACAGAAAGAAATTTGTCAAACTATACCAACAGTCTATACCAACACAAGTGCATCAAATATGCACAACCTACCACAACAACCTATCACCTCAAAATATATCATCAATATCATCATCCAAATATGATCTATAAATCTGTAACAAACCTAGTGTATGTGATCACAAACCTACAAATCTTCCTTAACTTCAACAACAAGAGACTAGCATTTTCATCAAACTTTACTTTAGTCTCGCATGACTAATTTTAGATTAGTCAACAACCATAACTTGCAACAATCATAACTCTATAATTATAATGAATAAAGGTATGAAAATGGTACTCAATGTTATTCAGTGTCTTTTCTACAATTCCTCCAAGTTTTACTTCTTGGAAACTCATATAAAAGGAGTTATAGCAAAAATGGTAGACCTTGTTGAATTTTGTCTTATTCTAGAGAGTGAACTTGTAGATCATGCCACACATGGAATATTTTTTATATGGATATCAAAATGGTACAAAACATACTACATAATGTATGCTAGCAAATTCATTTGTTCTTACTGAATTTGGATTTGTTCTGAAGAATTTATGACGTTTTTACTCGAAACACTTGTTTTAGACTAGTTTCAAGACTAGACACAAACCCTATTTTCCACGAAATGTAACTCCCAAATAACAACAACCCACAAGATAATTTTTTTATCGCAGTTACTTGGATATGTTTTCTCAACATCCTCCATATGCAACTTTCTGAATCATTATAGAAACAAATTTATTGTAAAAATGGTGATATGACCTGTAAATAACATACCTTAGAAAGCATCATCAAAAGACTTTATCCTCCCTTGAATTTTGGTCTTCTTTACTTCACCTTTCCTCTGAAATTATCCTTATATCTCCTTTGGTTACCTCATTCACTTATAGATATTCAATATTCTCAATAGAATACTAATTGGAGACCCTTGCGCTCTTATTTATACTATCCAAGTAGCTTCCTCTAGAAGTATCCACTTAACCACTTTGTCCACTTACCACTTTGTCCACTTAACCTTTTTATCCAAAAATAGTAAACTCTCCACTTCTAGTTACAACTAATTTATTTTTAATTGTTTTCTTTTTGAAACCACTTAACCCATGATTAACCACTTTGACTAGTCAACTTCTTCTAGGAGCTTCTAGAATAATTTGACTTCTTTGACCTTCTAGGGGCTTCTATATAACTCATGAGGGTTCTCCAAATTTACATGGCCATATATCTCTAACCGTGAGGAGTTATGTGACATTCCACATATCACTAGAAATGGCATGACATATAATATCCATCCTAAATAGTTTCTCTTGCAAATTCATTGATGTTCATTACATTATTCCTTAATCAAACTTGGGTTCCCTAACCACATTGTTGGGCTACTCAACCACCTAACCATTTGGACTTCACAAAGCATCTTCCCACGAGGGATTTCACCATAAGGGGACCACTTTGAGAGCTTTATCCAAGAGAATCTTCCCATGAGGGTTTTCACCATAAGGGGACCAATTTGGAGTTTATCCATTTGGTTCTTCCTATCAACCATGACATGATATCAATGATACAACTCCCTTTAATATAAACACATCATTATGGCACTACTTGACATCAACCCTTTGACAAAAAATACATCAATGACCATATAACCAATAATAAATATATTAATGATACAAACACATCACCATGACAATACTTGGCATCAACCCTTTGACATCAATCCGTTGACATCAATGACAACATAGTACACCACTTCTCTTGGTTTCGAGAATAATTTATTCTCTATGGAACAAGGATAACCATGTGAAGGTGGAATCTCATATGTCCCCTCCCCTCCCCCTCACATCATTCTCAATTCCCCAGTACCCAATCTATATACTACAAAATAAACAAAAGCAACATAGTAATCATGCATAGAAACTACCAAATCAAAAATTAATTAAGGTAAATGAAATTATGAGTTTGTAAATGATCATTTTAGTTTAGCATGTACACTATGGACACTATTTTCAAGTTTGACATAATAAAAAACATGTAACATGGGATATAAAAAAATGGCATAAAACTAAAAACATGTAATTAACCCACATAAGTAAATTATTTAAAGAGAATATTTCATACAAATTAAAATACATAGTTACATACCTCATCCAACTCAACATTTGTATCATCCTTCTTCTGTATCTTCTTCTTCATCCAACTCAACATGTGTATCATCATCCGGTTCAGAAATGGTGTTGAAAGGATTGACGATATCATCATCATCATCAATGTCATTTTCTAGCATATCTTCATCGACATCATCATCAAGAAATGCATTGTCTCTTATGCATGTTTTGTCTTCCCCTTCTTCTCCATCTGTTGACCAATCTTCCTGATCTGTCTTTGGTGCATGATATTCTTCTTCAATGTCGTCTTCTTCCTCTATAGTATATTTTAATGGCCTTCCTCTTGGATCATATCTAACAACAAATGACCAATACCTCTCACCTGGAACCTTTGAGTAAAACACATGTTCACATTGGCTTGGAAAAACATAGTGATCATGTCATTTTTCAAACATCATTGTTTTAATCATCGGAAATATGTTGGCATGTTGAATAACAGTTCTTTACTCATCATGTTCATGCATTCGAAACCTATACCATTTGACGTCAAACATAACTATTTTGAAGGAATTAAAGTCACACTCAAATATATCATCCAAATACCCATAATATCTATTTTTAGATTCTCTAGGATGTTTGTCACTCCTAGAGGAAACATTAGTGACCTGGAATACTGCAGTTATCCAATTATCAGAATTTTTCCTGGTTTCATCCAACTATTTGATGCTAAATGTACGACCATTGCACCACATAGCCTTGTGGTGTTTCAACTGCAATATGCGAGACATGTAAAAGATGCATTGTCAATTAATAAACATATTTATATAAGTTGGAAAGTATCTGGAAAAAAAACACACCTCTAGTCACATTAATACAATATAAATTAACTGAATAAAATGGGTGAATTTGATTGCCTGCCCATATTTCAAACCATATTCTAAATCAATTTCCCTCTACATAACATTGGCATCTCCATTACAACGAGATTTTCTAACCAATTCAGACAATTGTTTCCATGATAACCTACCTCCATGATGTTGTTTACATCTTTCAAACCATACCTTCATCTAGTCAAGATTGTTTGCAATGTATAAATGTAGGGATCCCAATCTTGAGCAACTGAATCAAAACATAATAATTCACCAATATTAAAAATTAGTTAAAACCATGGTAAATATTAACAATTAATGAAAGAATAAATAATAAATGAGTATGATCATATATTACACAAAAAATGAAAAGTTATACGTATTATAAATCTCCACAATTTAATTACCTCTCACTTTATTCATTCTACCTTTCCCCAACAGGTGCTCCCCTTCAAATTTTTTGATGGAGTTCACATCCCAAATGTGATTCACTGCATGCACAGTTGGCACTGCTAATTTAGGAAGATACTAACTAATATGCACCATGGATTGATATACCATATATCCCTCCACCATAGAACCCTCAGGACGTGCTCTTTGTCTAACCAAATCCTTCAATGACTTCAAGTGCCACTCCACCATCCACATTGACCTTGTGTGTACAGGTCCAGACATTTTAATCTCCTCAAATTGGTGTATGAGGTAGTGTTCTTTTGCATTGAAAAATGTTGGAGGTAGATACTTTTTTGTTTCACACATTAGCTGAGAAATTTCTCTCTTCCAATACTTTATATCATCTTGATGGATTTCTTTCAATGACAACCATCTATAGATCATGACGCAATAAAATAACATGTTTCAACAAAACATAATATATATTACATTACAAGTAAAACATATGTCATTAAGTACAACAACAAATTGAAAAAACATTTTTCATATAAATCACAGCTACTTACCTCATGTATTTTCCAAGATCATATATAACTTGTTTTATGTTCTTTTCAAAATCGTTTGGGAGAGATAGAGATAGAACATAGTGATTTCGGAACATAACTTTAGTAACTCGTCGATAAGAGGCTTGATATATAAATTCATGTATTTAACTTGGTACTTACCTAATTGTTTGAAATTACACAAAATTAATACCATGGTATGTATATTATATAAGTAATTAAATAAATAAAATATATTCTGCAAAAAAAGAAACAAATGAAAATGTTACATTCAAAAAATTAATGTAAAAAAAATACATGGAACAATCATTGTCAACATTATGTGCTCCCTTTTTATTGAAATCTGAGGAATGTTACTGTTGATAACAAAAATAGGCCACACTGAGTAAATAGACTTAATCTCTCAAAATGGATTAACACCATCAACTACCTATGAAAACTTAACATTACGAGGTTCATTTTTAAATTCTTCCCATTTTTCCTCAATTTCCCTAAATGCATAACCATCTGCAAACATTCGAAGAACACCATATCCACTTTTGTTCCATGCATGGTAATCCATAAATTGTGTTATGATTTTGCACCTGAAAAATCACTGCAAACATGGAATTATGGGAATATGACAAAGAACCTTTTGAGGCACCCTATTTGTTACTTGATCAATTTGATATCTATTGATATGATATTGTGGACATTTTTTTTTCGACGTATGTTGTCCATAATATATAATATGATCATCAAGACATGCATCTATAGTTTGATACTCCATTCCAATGTCTTTCATAATGGCATGTAAATCTCGATATGTGCGAGATAAAATATTTGATGATGGTAACAGAAATTCACCTAACAATATACAACATAAAAATAACTAGTTAATATAAAGAATATTAATCTTAAATATTACATTCTTATTTTACACATTAATTAACATTAAAAAAAAGAGAAAAAAATCAAACTTTATGTATATTTGATGAAACATATTACATACCTTAGGATATGTGTCATACAAGTGTCTGAAAAATTATTTATAACCTTTAAGTTCACCAATAGCAATGTAGCGGAGAGAATATTTTCTCTTGAGACTTTGTAAAGTCGTTTATTTTCCTTTTCTACCATTGGTTCATCATAAATACCATTGTTGTCCCCATCCTCATCCGATTGAGAGAACAAGTCTTGGATCATTTGATTTTTCCCATCATCTTGAACTATGTTATTATTTTCATCTTCTTCCATGGGATCATCAACTTGATCTTCATTATTCGCTTCATGTTCCTCAGCTTGTACAACATCATTTCTACTACTACTTGGTTCATTCTGCATAAATTTAAGGGGAAACTCTAACTCTATAATTATAAACAATCATGCAAAATTAGTGTGTATAAAAAATATTAAAACAATATAAAATTTTATAAATATAATCAATATAAACCCAGATAATGATCAAGATATAGCTAATTACCACGGGACGATATTCATTTGATCCCCCAAAAATGTGCCCATATCTCCTACAATGTATTTTAGTTGTTCCTATTAAAATTCTAATGGGACGTGTAGTACAACATATTTTGTAATGGAAATAACATTTACCGTCACCCTTTTCACCCTCTTTACTTTTTTTCCCACCTCTAGTATTTTCTGACATTCTTCCCCACAAAACAACAGTGATTATTATCTTATAAAATTGAGTGGTTTAATAGAATATCTATCATATTTTTCTAATGAAATTGACATATGAAAATAAATTTGTTTTTCACTTGACAAGAACACCTTATACCTTTTCTAAATTGTCATCGTTATAGAAAAATTGTCGCAACATCTCTAAAATGCAAAATATTTATTATTTTTTATTCGTCGAAATTACGGCGACAATTGACCAAGTCAATGTTGACTTAGTCAAATAGTGGGTGACAGTTTGAAGAGGGCAATGACTAGCCCTACTATCGTCTGTAGTGAGACGAAACTAGAGATATCGTCGGTATTGAGACAAACATAGAGATATCATCGGTATTGAGATGAAGATAGAGTAACCATCAGAATTGAGACGAATCTAGAGGTTTTTGTCGCAAGTCTGACGAATGTGGGAGGGATTGCAAAATAATTGAAAAGTTGGAATATTTATCTTGTATTTTTCAACAGTACAACTAATTTAGTTCGTACCGTCAGAAATAGTTCGTCGAATATTTTTCAATATGTAGTAGTGTGCAATGTTCGCAACAATTAGGAAATCTTTGTTACACTCTATAATTGTAAGAGAAGTTGTCATGCCATGCATAGAACTAATGGAATGGGTTATCAATCACACTTATGCCCAAAATTGTAGGATTGTCAACGATAAGGGAGAGTGTATCAGCTCTTTCCTCCCTCAAGATGTCAATACCTATTACAAATTTTGGAAACCCAATGAATCCCTTACCAAATAATTCATGATTACATTCTATGAAAAGTATGACACCTGCAAGATATTGGGAAACTGGTGGAAATCAGACAAAAAAATTGTTAATTGATCCTCACGAAGGTATGCCATTACTAGTTTGAGAGAACCCAACAAGTATGACATGATTCATTTGTGCAGATTGTATGGGGAAAGAGATTTTTCTCAGTTCTCTGAAGTTTGGTTTCAATTGGCCTATCATGTAGTGATGTGGGGAAGGAAGTTTAATTGGGGAGTTATCATCTCCATGAATCTTAGTTTAAGGATAAGTCAAGCACAGTCACCACATTCTAGTGCTCCCCCTCTTTCCATATGGTATCTTTCCTCCTAGATGTGTTGTGTGCCCAGAACACTTTCCCAAGTCTATCACTCAGTTGGTAGGTCTTTGATCTACCAGTGCACCTGTATTTCAACATGATGTGGTAGAGCAAGTACAAAAAGTTCTATTCCCAAATCTACGACTTCTTCATGGCCAAGATTTACTTTCTCATATTTGATAAAGAGTGTCCTAGGTTATCCAAGAAAGAAAATAATATCCTAACATTGATAAGAAATTGGTACCTAGAGAAGAAATATACATACCTGAGGATTTATGGGGCTACTATTCCACCACACCTGCTACCAGTTTATGTACCTAACAGGCTTGTATTCGGAGATATATACTATCAATCTATTATGCAAAGGTTCAATGCCACTTTGGTAAGGGACAAAAAGAGTCTATTCATCCCTTATGGTTTTCAGGTAGGATATTATGTGGTGAAAGATGCAAATCAAGAAGGACGGTTGCATATGGAGTAGATATTCATGACTGGGATATTTAGGAAGCATGACCCAAAAGGTTTAGTTCTAAGGAATGTTGAGCAGGTAATCTTTAGCTGGTCATATGCTCATGAGAAGTGGTAGGAGTAGTTGTTCACTAAATATGCCCAAGACTGGAACGAGGTAGAAAATAGGAAAGACAACCCAAAAATAACTATTTTTCCCTATTTATCTATGGAAGACTAGATCAAAATGGTCAATATAGGAGCCTCTTCCAGCAAGGAGGTTGATAAAGAGAAAAAGGAAGAAGAAGAGAGGCTCAAAGAAGAGAAAGAACAAAAATCCTGGAAAGCAGAGCAAGAGAGAATTATAAAAGAACGGGAAGAAGAAAGAATATTATAGGAAGAGTAGAGAAATAAGGACGAGGAGGATGTCACACAAAAGGTACTCACTAAAAAGAGGGAAAAAATAGAAAACGAACAAAGAAAGAAAGAATAAATAGAGAAAAGGAAAAAATATGAAGAAGAAAAGGTCTGACAAGTGGGAGAGGATTTAATGAAGAAGTAATAGCAGGATATATCTGATGAGAAGAGGAAGAGAAAGGAATAATAAGAATAATAGAGGAATAAAGAGGAGTTGTAACAGTTAGAAAGAGAGAAGGCTAAACAAGAGCAAAGTCTTAAGGAGAACCAAGAAAAATTAGCCATTGTTGTGAAGCCTACAAAATTTATTGTTGGAAAGTTAGTTTTCATTGATGTCAACTCTAGAAGCATTGATGTCAACCCTAGTCATCCCTACAAGAAAAATTGGAAAGATGGCTAAGTGGTTAAGTGGTTGAGAATCTCCAGACGTATGGTCATGAAACTCGAAGTTGTTTGAGGAATAAGAACATGAAGGATAGTGTAAATGCATGTAACACACTCTGTTAGTACTAGAAGTCACCTCTATGGTGTTAAAACATATTACAAAATGGGAGCTCTGCTCAACCAAAGACCCTAACAAAAATAACAAAATTTCATACATATACTCAAAAATTCACCCAGCAGAGGCATGCTCAAACCTTCAGGCCATGGCATCTTCTTAGTCAGACTGTGCAGGAATTCCTCTATCAGAAACGACCTTAACTCAGTATGGGCTCAGAGGAAAATACGTCCACAGGAGAACTCTGAGATGACATTCTGCCTCCACAGCCAGTCCTTTCTGGCTTTCCATTCATGGGATGAGCTGAGGTTTCAACTACCAGAATCTACCTCCATTAACTACTTCATTGGGATCAGAACGAGGCCAAGTCGTCTTGGCAACTGAAAATATGGCAACCTCTTTCTGCAGCTAACATCGTCGTTTTGGCCCTTTGCGCAGCTCTTTCCATTTTCCCATGAAACCTGAGCTATGACCTCGCGCCTATCCCCTATAAAATTTTAGGATTTCACAGTTCAGGAGTTTTCACTCACCTTGATTTCAAATCTCCCGGTATGCAAACTCGCGAAACAACCAATATACATCAACGACTAGATCCACCTGAAACTGACGTCCAAGATCACCTCTTCAAACAACCTTAGCTGCATGTCACTCGATCATGAGTCTACCTTTCATTTAGCCCTGTTTCCATATGAACCTAGGCAGTGACCATGAGCCTACACTGAAAGGCTCTTTCAGGATCTTGCCTTTCAAGAGTTTTTACTCCTCTTTTCTCTCAACATCGCGATACCCGAAATCGTGAAATGACCTTTGAAACTGACGGTCGGCCTTGCTTCAAAAATGGACGGCCACGATCTATTTCGCCATTTCACATTTCGTGAAACTGGCTTGTATCTCATTTCAAAACCCCCGAAACCCAATTCCGCGAAATTATTCAATCGAATGCCACCTATCCCTGCAGGATCAACGACTGATGTTGATTTCGAGGAATATGGGCACTAAAATTTGAGCAACTTTGGGGTCTTCAATGCCCGCGGGCCGTTGATCTGAACTGTCTGATGGGATCTCCATCGTTGAAAAATAAACTCATATCCATGCTTCATTCAAGTCTGGACTGAGTTGCTCGAGTGTTGTGCATTGCGCTCATGGCTGAAACCTTGGATAAATTTCATTTGGTGGGTTTTTAAGCCCCATTTCTCGCATTTACACCAAGGGCTTGAATATGGAGAGAAAACACCCCTTTACAAGAATTGGTGCTAACATTAGGCTCCATGGGGGATGGCATGCTCCATGTGAGTTGCCAAGAACAAGTAGTTCCATTCGCCTTCTATTGGGTTATGGAGTCGAGCTCAAAACACCCTGCTGAAAATACAGGCCGAAAAATAAAAACAAAATAAACACACATGCTCCAAGGAGCTTATTTATGTACAGTCCTAAACTAATTTAGTTTTTACATGGGGCTAGGTGAAAGAAAACTTCCACCATAGCCATTCAAGTAACTTCCTAATTGGAATCTCCTAGCCATTCAAGTAACTTCCTAATTGGAATCTCCTTTACTCTGTCAATGATCACTAGCAGATGATGTAACTGTGACAATAGAATAGTTACATCCTTTAGATTTCCTCCTAATTTTGAGGTTAGGAGAAAGCTGGGCAGTTTCAAAACATGAAGGAAATACAATCCCATGCATTCCTTCGAAGGCTCATAGGTCGAGCGGAAAACTCTAGAAAATTTGTAACAGGCAGCATCCTCTGCTACATGGTTGTTCACATGTGGTTGAATATCTCTGGTAGGTCCAGAGGGGTGAAAGGCTGGTGTAGACTGATTGATATCAGGCAGTGGATGTTCACGGACAGGCTCTGGATAGGGGAGAAACTGTCCCTTTTGTTGCTCCTCTGGTTCTTCTTCTTTGATCTCCCAAGGTTCAGATTCATAATCATCATAAACATGAACCGTGGGAAAGATTTCCTCTTCAATTTCATGCTCAGCGTCTTCTGCAGGCCCGAGATGGATGATTTCCTCATAATATTCTTCTTTAACGAACAAAGGATAAGGCTCTGCAATCTTCTCTTAGAAGTCTTGCATATCTAGCTCAGAATCTAATTCGTAGCTGTCATATACAGGTTGGTTTCTCCTCTGGTCAATAAACTGTGATGTGGGGCTCTGCTGCTCTTCATCTGAATAATCATCATAGCTTGTTACAGCATGCACGTTAGGAGTAGAATGCAAGGCCTCTACAGTGATGAAATCGTCAACACTATCATCATCAGTAGGGTTTTCAAGAACATCTGCTTCTAGGACTAGAAACTCCTCTGCATCTTCCTCAGAAAGGCAGCAGTCACGATCTTCCTTCAATCCCTCAATCTTTGCAAAAAGAGATTTTCCCAGCTCCATCAGCTCACTTAGAGAATCCTTTCCCTCCATGTGGTCCTCATCCCCATGGGCTCTATCAGAATCAGCCAAATTTTGATCACTGTCTTCATATTCCTGATGACAATCATGACAAATAAACTTACAGGAATAAAACGCTTGACAGTGCCTAGTGAAGGCTGCATGAAATTCTCCCAGTCAAGAAATGCTAGCAGGGGGTAAAGAATGATACCACTCATGAGCATCCCCTGCTAACGAGAACATGAACATCTTCAACAATACATCCTCATGATGTATCTCCCACTGATGCATGAGTTCATGAAAATCATGGAGATGTTGAGCAGGGTTGTCCTCTTTACGCTCTCCAAATATGGGAAAATAATCACCCCATTCATTTGGAGTAGGGAAAACATTAGGAAAACCAGGAACAACCAAAAAAATAAAAGGAGAAAACCTTCGAGCCAGGATCCTTTCCATTTCGAACCAGTGGAGTCCCTGATCAATCCTTGAATCATGGAGTCATGAGGTGAATGATGTGAAAATTTGAATGTGTCTAGTCTTTGTTCACCATCAAAGGCCAGATCCTAACGTTTTCATTCCCCCAGGGAACTTCTCAAGCTGAGAAAGAAGCTGCTAAAAACCTTCTCGAGAAAGATCCTCTAGGTCAACTTTCAGGTGTGCTAAAAGTAGCCACAACTGAAACAATGAAGTGGAAACATTGGAGTCGCCAGTTGCAAAGTTGCAATATTTGATGTACTAGGTTCTGATGCACCTTCAGAACTAGTAAGCTTTGTCATTTAATCCCAGGGACAATCTTCAATTTCATCCCCGACAATGGCGCCAGAAATGTTAGGACCAGAAGTCACCTCTGGATTGCTACAGAGGTAAGCATGATACCCATCAGTGTTTGTTGGTTCTTGGTTTAAATGGTTGGAGGTCAATGGACAAAACGCAACATTAGAATGATGTTACAACACAGAACTGGACAAGAAATGCACAGGGAAGTGAGGGCCACATTAACTTCAGCCAGTGAGTTGAGTTTTAAAGCGAGGAGAGGGAAGACTTAGTGAGAATACAAATGAAACTGCTATGGCCATCCGAATTTCCAGCAACTTCAAGGAGAAAAACTCAAGCTCGATGGTGTTCTCAAAGCCAAATTTCAGACACTTAAATGTGTCTACAAAGGAAACAATTACAGCTGCAGTATGATCAAACCTCCATCATCCTGCAACTGCAATAGCTCAACTAGATCCTCCAATTCTGATCCATTTGGTGCGAGAGGGAAAAATACAACAAGGGGAGTTGATTAAAACTGGTCACTATGCTAGTGTAATCAAACCTACATTTCAACAAGATAACAACCCTCGACTAGATCCTCCAATTCTGAGTGTCTTAACAAAGTGTTTATAGAGAGATGGAAAGAAGTTGACTTCTATTAACTAAAAGTCTCAAATCGATTACATAACCAGGCACAGCTCTGGTGTTAAAACATATTACAAAATGGGAGATTTTCTCAACCAAAGACCCTAACAAAAATAACAGAACTTCATACATATACTAAAAATTCGCCCAATAGAGGCGTGCTCAAACCTTCAATGCATGGCGTCTTCTCAGTCAGACTGTGCAGGAATTCCTCTATCATACGCAACCTTAACTCAGTATGGGCTTGCAGGAAAATATGTCCATAGAGGAACTCTGAGATGACATTCTGCCTCCACGGCTAGTCCTTTTTGTCTTTCCATTCATGGGTTGAGCTGAGGTTTCAACTACCAGTACCTACCTCCATTAACTACTTCATTGGGATTAGAACGAGGCCAAGTTCTCTTGGCACCTGAAAATATGACAGCCTCTCTTTGTGGCTAACACTGGCATTTTGTCCCTTTGCGCATTTCTTTTCATTGTCCCACATGACCTGAGTTGTGACCTCGCGCCTATCCCCTATAAAATTTTGGGATTTTACAGTTTGGGGTTTTTCACTCCCCTTGACTTCAAATTTCCCGGTACGCGAACTCGCGAAACGACCAGTACACATCAATGACTAGATCCACCTGAAATCGACGACCAAGATCACCTCTTCGAACAAACTTAGCTGCCCGTCGCTTGATCAGGAGTCTACCTTTCATTTAGCCTTGTTTCCATATGACCCTGGGTAGTGACCATGAGCCTACACCCAAAGGCTCTTTCAGGACCTTTCCTTTCGGGAGTTTTTACTCCTCTTTGCTCTCAACATCGCGATACCTAAAATCGCAAAACGACCTTTGAAACTGATGGTCAGCCTTGCTTCAAAAATGGGCGGCCACAATCTATTTCTCCATTTCACGTTTGATGAAACTGGCTTGTAGCTCACTTCAAAACCCTCGAAACCCAATTCCGCGAAATCGTTCAATTCACTGCCACCTGTCCCCACAGGATCAACGACTCATGTTGATTTCAAGGAATATGGGCGCTAAAATTTGAGCAACTTTGGGGTATTGAATGCCCATGGGCCGTTTATCTAAGCTGCCTGATGGGATCTCCTCCGTTGAAAAATAAACTTGCCTGCATGCTTGATTCGATTATGGACAGAGTTTCTCGAGTTTTGTGCATTGCGCTCATGGCTGCAACCTTGGATAAATTTCATTTGGTGGGTTTTTAAGCCCCATTTCTCACATTTACACCAAGGGCTCAAATCCAGAGAGAAAACACCCCTTTACAAGAATTGGTGCTAACACACTCATAGATGGATATTCCTCATCATGTTTTTTCCAGCGATAGGTGTTACGTCATGCGGATCATCGCGGTTGAGGAGTTATGCCCTCATGAAGTTGGAAGCCCTGAAGAATGGTTAAGAAATCCCTAAATAGTTACAAGTCATTAATTAAAGGGTAAAGTAGTTGTAACAAGAAGCCCTAAAGTTAAGGATAGAAGCTACTTTGAAAAATTATAAATACATGTCAAGGAGTCTCTCATAAGTACATCCACATACACAAGTCTATTGAATATCTTCTAAGTGAATAAGTGATATGGTTTATCTTTTCACAACATATATGAGGTAGGGAAAGTCTAAAGGAGGGAAGTGTACGGATGTGAATGGACCATCTTTATGAGGTTATCTATGGGTCAGAGTTTATCAAAGTGTGGATGTTCATGGGTCATATTTCATGAAAGCATGGATGTACGCGGGTCATAGTGTAAAAAAGAGAAGATAGATTATTCGCGGGTTGACAGTGGGCAAGGCGCGAATGTATGCGGGTCATAGAAGATAAAATCACAAATATTCAGGGGGTGATAGTGTACAAGTCGTGGATCTATGAAATATTTTTTAGGAGGATGCTAGTACCAGGTTGTTGAGGTTGAGGAAGAGCTACAGGTTTGTAATCTTATGCAGTCAAGTTGTATAGAATGTAAATGTATGTTATTCTATGTGGTTTGAGGCTTTCATCTTGGAAAGTTTGGCACATTCTTGAGGCATTTCTTTGTGATTTTTGGTATATACCTTGAGGAATATATTAGATAGTTGGCATATGGTTTGATGTATGGTATATGATTGAGGCATATCTCGGATGCATTGGAATATATCTTATGGTACATGGTGTATGGAGTGATTGAGACATATCATGAGTGATATGGTATATGGATGAGACACATCTCATGGTACATGGTTTATGGAATATCTTGGTACAGGATTGATATGGTATAGGTTTTGGTACATGGTTGATATGGTACAGGTTTTGGTACATGGATAATGCATGATATGGTACAGTTTTTGGTACATGGTTGATGCATGTTATGGTGATGGTTTTGGTATCCATGTGAGCAGATTTGATGGTATATCAATGATAGTGACAATGACAGGTTGGAAAGTGATAGGTTGATGTACTAGTGATAGATACAGTGACAGTATCAGTGGTAGGGATAGGTTGAGTCTACACTTATATTTTAGGGCAGTAGGTCGGGGCAAGGAAAGGGGATTGTAGCCTTCTTTCAATTGGATCCAGAGAACACAGGGATTTAGAGCTTCCTTCATGTTGGATTCTTTAAATCAAGGCTTCATATTCTACTTTCGATAGGACCTAGAGAACATAGGGAGTTGGAGCTTCCTTCAAGTTGGAGCCTGTAAACTAGGGGGTTGGAGCCTCATTCCAGTTGTAGCTGGAGAATTCATGGAGTTGTATATTTCTTCAGGTTGGAGCCTTTAAATAGGGGGTTGGATCCTCCTTCTAGTTGGTGTTGGAGAATTGGGAAGTTGGTGCTTCCTATGAATGTATTCTTGATATATATTTAAGAAAACATTATGTGGTTTTCTCCCATTTGGGTTTCCATGTAAATTCTGGTGTATTGTATATATGTGGTTGGTTATTATGCACAAATGAATGATATTTTTTATGATGCAATGATATATTGAATTCATAAGTGATAAACTATTGAATATTTTTGATAAATTCAAATTTTATATATATTGTGATTGAAAGGTAAAAAGTTATCATATTGATTCACCCTCGCCCCCTCTCAGTATTCTAATAGTTATTGATTTAACAACATATGAGGAAAATGTGGTGAACACTTTTGTCCCTTTCATAAATGGGAATGTGAATAAATAAAAACTTCCATCAAAACCAGTGGGTGAGAAGAAGGTGGAAACATGAAATGATAGCAGTGAGCAAGATATTCACATAAACAAAGATGACAACTCGACAACTAGCAATGAGCTAGATCAAGGTCCACCTAGTGGACAAGAATTAGAGGTACCCTTTCATGGAATCCAGGGAGGAGACATGGATGTTAAAAACACTCAACCTAATAAAGATGAAAATCAGGGACACAATAAAAACAATGGTAATGATACATGTGAGATGCAAAGCACAACTAGGAAAACAAAGAGGACATCGACACCACTCCTGAGTCAACTCTATACAATGATAAAGATGTCGATAAGAAAGATGAAATATTATTGGATGGCTCATCAACTATGGGGGAAACTAAAGTGGAATAAACTTAGGATAAACCCCAGGGGACTTCCACATATGAAGTGAATCCTAGTGAGAAAGACAAAGACAAATATGAGGATTCTCCAGGAAAAGAGAAAAGTCAGGATCCCATTTAAAATCACTTCTATACTCCTAGAATTTTAAGTAAAATCATGTCTTGGGGTGATCATACCATACCTCATCCAATGGAGGAGGAGGTGGTTGACTTAGAGTCATTTTCTTACAACACAAAAAGGAGGTATATAGTTAAGAGAACTCATCGGAAGAGGAAGACTACATTTGACAACAGTGTATTATGTACCTCGGAGGAGGTGATCATAGACACTAAGAAAGAAAATATGAGCCAAATTTATTCAGTAGTCCTAGCTATCTCCCATGCCTCACTTGAAAAATAAATTACATAATAAAGAGAACTGGAACAATTCAAACTAGAGATAGCCTCCCTCAAGCATCAAGTATAGTATTATCAAGAAGCTAGAGTGGTGGCAAACTTGAACAAATACCTATTGGAGGAACATGACAAATTCCTCAAGGTGCAGAAAGATTTCGTGATGAAAGCACCTTCCCTTCAAGAGGAGTCCCTACTGCTCAGGATTACATACAAAGAAGTGCTTCGGTGGGCCGAGAAGGGGGCTAGAGCATTAGATAGATTCAATTTCATCAGAGAGGTACAAAAGGAAAAGGGTGCAAAGGACCACAACATAGAACTCTTTTCGAGCGAATGGCTATATCAGATGCATTTGGTGGCTAAGCAATGGGAAAATATTGTGGAAGAGTCAAGGGAAAGAGTAGAAGAAGAAAGGGAGCCCTGCAATCAAGTGCGGAGAAATTGAATCGGTGTAAGGTCGATCTCCAATTATCGATCTTTGGTTCCCCCATGGAATTTTGGTCGATATATAAAGTATTGTCAGTTTTGCAGTGAGAGGTCGATGAGTACAAGAACGAGTTATGCATGATAACTATTGTGGAACGAGGACACATGTAGAATTATGTCATCAAACAAGACAAAATCATCGATCTGTTGGAGCAGTTAGCTGGCAAAGTGCAAAAGTATATTGTCCAATTTCGAGACAAAATGCATGCGTTGAGTATGTCAATGTAGCAACATCAATTTCTATATGGAGATAGATGTGCCAATATTTACTCTTAGCAAACTGAATATTTGGATGAACACATGAGTCCAACAACCCCCAGATCACCTGATTCATCTTGAATCAATTCATTGTTTATGTATTTGAAACCACCGAAATTGTTATATTTGGTTTGATAAGTTTGTATAAATAAAGGGATTTCCCGATAGTTAAGGACCTTTGACAAAAGAATTTTTTGTTTTATTGTATTGGAGAGATTATTTCAATAATTAATAGAGAAGATCCTCTAGAGCCCAGAAGTTGGATTGAACCACTGTGTATTCGGGGAATAAAGGGTGGATTATTTTATGCTCTGTCTGTTTGTTATTGATGTCTAGTAAAATTTTCCTTTTACCAAGTTATCTTGCAAATCGTGAATGATACTATCATTAGTTTTATATTTTGTTTTAAATCAGCATGTTAGTAAGTGTTTAGATTTAGTTTGATAATTAGTAATTATGGACTTATCTCTTGGTAACTGACAGGTTTATAGCTGTAAATTTACATACATGATCTAATATTTTTTTATTGTATCTTTCACAGAATTGTTTCTCGGAGGTAGATAAATCGTTTAATATGTTACTTGTTATTTATATTTCTTCTGAAAAGTTAGCTTTAAGGGAAATTGGATTGTTTAAATCTTTTCTTTCTATGTGATTGGCTAGCGGAATTAGTTCTCATAAGTCACGCGTGATTTTTGTTATGCCTTACTTGGGAGGTTATCCCTTTGGGAAGTCTTTAGTAATAACTATGTTTTAAGCATACGGAAAACCATTCCCCAAAAAACAGGAAAAGAACAAAAGATAGAAAATTAACGAATCTTAAAGCTCATTGAATGTTTTTTGGGTCATTAATCCAAAGGATAAAACCATACCAAATGGGGAAGAGTATACTTTGGTATCATCCTCATGTGTGATCCCTCATGTTGATTTAAAGGGAATCCATCCCCCTCAACACGGGGTTAGGATTAAATATCAACACGTTGGACGGTTTGGCTTTAGGTTTTAGGGACAAGGCATGGGAAATTTTGGGTTTAGGGTTTAGATTCAATTTGGTATTTTGATGTTGTATTATTTTCAACCCATTGTCTTTGCCTCACTTCACCAGATTTTAAAACCTTCATAGATTCAAAAAAAAAATTAGTCTTGGGTTCACTTAGCATGAGATCAAAAATTCTTGAGATGCTCAACTTTTAACATGTGTATAATTTCGTTAGAGGTTGATCAAAACTAAGAATAAAATAATAATAAGTATGGTTTTTTGAACACTTCGATCAACCTTAAATTAAGTCCAAATTTTACAAACCTAAGTGGTTACATCATACTCATTAAGAAACTCCTATCATGAACCTACTAAAAGGAAAGAGATATCATTAAAGGATATCTTTAAAAACTATTTTAGCACAATAGTGAGAAATGTAAATAAGAATCATAATGAACATGAAGTATGGGACTCAAAGTTGTCTACATTGTTAGTGGTTCAGTTGGAGGGGAATGAAGTGTTAGGGATGTATGAAAGTGATATGTATAACGTTTGGATATTAATGGGGGAGGGTTTTTTTAGAAACATGATTAGAGGTTAATGGAGGCACCACATAACACAAACATCCTTCAGTGTAAGTCCACGCCTTAAGGATGTGCCAAGTCTAATGAGTCTCTAATTTTCTAAATTATTTCAAGGCTTGCACCCTACATCATATCTTTTTTACATCGGATTCATGTGGGGAATACCATTGCAATAATTTTTCGACAATACAAGTATTCCAACAGAGGAAGAACACCTTCAGTAACCACTCAGACAACTAGATCAAATATCAATGCACCAATGTTTTTACGTGGGAAAAACCCTATGGGGAAACATCCACAACCCCATCCAACGTTGCCACTTGAGGAAATCTATTAATGTAAAAAAAAGATATTACAAGAGATTTTCTCTCAATTGATTATCAACAAATGATCATGCATGCTCTTTAAATAGATATCATGGACCAATCAGGTGCTAATCCATGGATCAATGTAACCATTAAGATCGAGGAGAATATGAACCCTCAGATCACTCTATGTCAAGAACATATTGTGATTTATGTATTACAAATGCATACTAATGAAACATACTAAGAAACACACTTTAACCTAACGACACATTAGACCAATTTGATCATAACTAACTCCTAAGTGTCTAAATATCCTATCATCCCCCCTTAAGAACAACTTGGGATAGGATTTAATTATTTTAAAAGGTGACACAATAGGATAAGGAAGAAGGAATTAGAGCATGTCCCCCCTTAATGACAACTTTTGGAACTCCTAACATAGATCAAAGTTTTGGAAACTTCACTTCTGTAAGAGACTTTGTGAAAATGTCTCCAACTTGATATTTTGTAGGGAAAAAGAGAAATTCAATAACTCGATCATTAATGAGCTTTATGATGTAGTGCATGTGTAGCTATATGTGCTTATTGAACTAATGTTAAATTGGATCTTTGGTGATCTTTATGGCACTCTGATTATCGCACCAGAGGGTGTTCGGATGTTGCTACTGGAATCCAAACTCTGAAAGGATTTTTCGAAGCAACAAGTCTTCTTGACTTGCATAAAATACTACTCGGTACTCTTCTTCTACTAAAGAAAAGAAATAGCATATTTTTTCTTACAATCCCAAGTGACAAGTCCAGCACCAAGGTTGAATCAGTGAAACCAACCAACAAAGGAGTCCCCCATGAACTGTAATGTATCCCAAACTGAATAGTACCATGGACATATTGAAGTGTCCTTTTAGCTTATTTCCAATGGCTTTCATGGGGTGCTTTCATATACCGGGAAAAAATACCAACAACAAAGGAAATATCAAGATGAGTATGAGTCAAATATAAGAGGCTACCAACTAACTGATGGTAGAAGGTGGCATCAATTTTGGGAGAATTACAAGTGGCAACAAATTTGACTCTAGACTGAAAGGGAGAAGGGGTTTGTTTAGAATCATCCACGTGAAAACGATAAAGAAGGTCACAAGAATACTTAGACTGGGAAAGAAAGATTCATTCCTTGGTTTGCAATACTTGGAGGCAAAGAAAATAATGCAAATAGCCTAAGTTTGTCATTTCAAATTTATTTTTAAGGATAGACTTCACAAAGGTTAAAATTTTAAGGTCACTACCAGTGAGGATAAGGTCATCAACATAAATAACAAGGATTATGAGATGGGTTCCTACTTCCTTGGTATAGACATTAGGGCCAAAATGACATCTAGAAAATTTGTTGTCAAGAAGATAGCTATCCATTTTGGCATACCAACCTCAAGGATCTTGCTTGAGACCATAAAGAGATTTATCAAGGTGAGAAACAAGGATGGAGACATTATGGACATAGCCAGGAGTTTGTTACATGTATGTTTCTTCTTGTCAATACCCATGTAATAAGGTGGATTTAACATCCATCTAATGGACCTCCCATTTATGTGAGGTAGAAAGGACTAGAACACGGAAGATGGAATTCATTTTGGCTAGGGGAAAAGGTTTCATTATAGTCAATACCTTCAACTTGAGAGAACCCTTTGGAAATTAACTGGTCGTTGTGTCATTCAACACTTCCATATGATGCATACTTAGTTTGGTACACCCATTTACATCTGAAAATTTTTATTCCTTTCAGAAGATGTACAAGATCCCAAGTATCATTCATCATTAAAGAGTGATACTCTTCATTCATTGTTGTGTCCCAATATGGATGACCTGAAGCTTATACAAATGTTTTTGGATCATGATTCTCTCAAACTTGAGCCAAAAGAAAAGAGTCTTACTGGAACTGTGAACATGTGTGGTGTTGATTTGAAGGATGACCAACAAGATCACCAGTTGATTCTCGAGTTGAATGGACTCTTCTGGGAAGTGGTGTTGTTGGTGCAGGTTCATGTTCAATGGACTCATCTAGAGTAAGGTGAGCATGAGGAGGTGGATTTTCATCCTCACTATCATCATATGAAAAAGAAGAAACCATAATAGGAACAAAATATGGCACAAACATCAAAGATGGATCGCAAGTTGAAGATAGCACAAACACAGAATTAGGCTCGCATGCCAAGATATTTTCATCAAATTTAACATCTCTTATAATAATAATTTCATTGGAATGAGGTTGAAGAATTATGTAACCTTTGACATCTTCAGAATATCCAACAAAAATGCACTTCTCACTTTTGGGTTGCAACGCTTTCCTTGTCTCATCAAGAATGTGAGCCCATGCTACACTACCAAATACACAGAAGTGGCTTACATCTGGATTAATTTTAGTCCATGCTTATTCTAGTATTATATTTTTTAGATCCTTTGTGGGAGTGTTATTTACTATGCAATTTTCACAATTGATGGCTTCCTCCCAATAATCAAGACTTAATCTCTTAGATTGGACCATATAATTAGACATTTATTTTAATGTGTGATTCTTTCTCTCAGCAAAACTATTTTGTTGTGGTGTATATGGAACAATTTGTTGCATATGAATGCCTTGTGCAATGTAGTAACTTGTAAACTTATTGTTCACATATTCACCTCCATTATTTTTTCTTAACCTTTGAAGTTGATGTCCATATTATTTTTTTACAAGGTCCTTGTAGGCCAAAAAATTCACTCTTAAGTTTTAATAAATAAACCCAAGTACATTTAGAGAAGTCATCAATGAAGGTTAAGAAAAACTTGCACCCAGAGAAAAAAGGAGAAGAAAGAGGACCATGCAAATCGATTTGAAAATGTTTCAAAGGGGTTGAGGCATGCTAAGAGGCACGTTTGTCAAAATTGTGTTGATGATTTTTTTCGAGAACAAAACTGGCACAAACACCATCTATGCAAGAAAAAAGAGGAATACCAATCACCATGTGTTGATTACATAGTTGTTGCAGTGAGCGATAGTTTAGATGACTAAACCACTCATGCCAAAGTTTTTTCAAGTCATCACTATGAGTAACAAAAATTGATGGAAACGATGATGACCCAAAGTTGTCAAACTTGTACATCCTGGTAATATAATCAACAATTATAGTTGCGAGGACATGCCTAGGATATTTTAAATCCTTGATTACAACTTGGTGAGGTGAAAACTCTACGTTTTTACCTTCACCTGAATGAGTGACCTAATACACTGATAGAAGGTTGCAGGAAAAACTTGGAAAACATAATATGTTGGATAGTTGGTTTTCATTGATGTCAAACCATAGAGAATTCTAGATACCTCAGAGTTGTGGTCGATATTGATGGTGAGTTAGTTTTCATTGATGTCAACAAGAGTGGTTGATGTCAGCATATGTGATGGGTGCATTCGACGAAGTATACACGAAGCCCCAAAGGTGTGGTCATGAGAACTGAAGTTGTTTTGGGAATAAGGACATGAAGTACAGTGTAAATGCAGGTAACGCACTCAAGATGGATAGTCCTCGTCATGTTGTTTCCAACGGTAGGTGGAATGTCATGTAGTTCCTCACGGTTGTGGATTTATGAGGTCATGAAGTTGGAAGCCCCAAATATGGGTTAGAAGCTCTTATGGAAGCCCCAAAGATGGGTTAAGAAGCCTGTAATTGGTTGCAAGTCATTAATGAAAGGGTAAATTGGTTGTAACAAGAAAGTTCAAGAATCCCTAAAGTTAAGGAAAGAGGTTACTTAGAAAAAGTATATATACACCTCAAGAAGTCACTCATAAGTACATTCACACACACATTCTATTGAATATCTTCTATGTGAGTAAATGATTCTTATCTGAGGTAACCAAGGAGATATGAGGATAATTTCAAAGGTAATATGAAGTGAAGAAGGGAAAAATTTCAAGGGAGGATGAAGTCTTGTGATGATGTGTTCTAAGGTATGTTATTTAAAGGTCATATTACCATTTTTTCTATAATTGTTTTTCTAGAATGATCCAGATAGCTGAAATTGGAGGAAATTTAGAAGACATGTCAAGGTACATATGGTAAAAATTTCATCTTCTTGGTCGTTGTATTTTTGTGGATACACGTTGTGAAAGATAAGATTTTTGGCTAGCCCTGAAACTAGTCTCAAACAGGTGTTCCGGGTAAAACAGTCATAACTTATTCATAGAGGATTCAAATTCTGTGAGACTAGTTGTAATGGAAAGATAATAGTCTATAGTATCTTTTGTGCTCATTTTAGAATCATATATCAAATATTGAGTGTGGGGCATGCTATACATAATTCCTCTCTAGAATAGGCTAAAATTCAGGAAGGTTTTCCATTTTCTCTATAACGTTTGTTCTAAGAAGTTTCAGACCCTGAAATTTTGAGGAGCTGGAAGAAAGATCTCATAGTATCTATGGTTAAAATTTCATATGTGTATTCATTACAGGTATGGAGTTATACTTGTTGAAAGTTAGGGTTTCTGACTAATCCATAACTAGTCCTGTGAGACTGAGGTAAAGTTTGTTGAAGATGTTATTCTCTTGGTTCTAAAGTTGAAGAAGAGCTATAGGCATGTAATCTTGTGTATCAGGTCAGCTATAGGATTAGAGGTATGCTTATGTGTTAGTTTTTATTTTTATACTTGTGTTGTTATGGTACATGCTTGAGGCATGTCATGGTAATTATTGTGCATGGTACACCTTGATGATGGTATGATACATTGTTAGAGGCACATATTGGATACTTGGCATCTGTTATGGTACATGGTTGATACATGGTATGGTAAAGGTTCTAGTACTTGGTATGGTACATGGTTGATACATGATACGGTATAGGATTATATGCATGGTTGATACAGGTTGATGTACATGGTTGATGTAAATGGTTTGGTGATGGTATTTGTATCCATGTGAGTGGATCAGTAGGTTGGTTATAGTATATCAGTGATAGTGAAAGGTTAGTTGATGTGACAGTAGTAGTCACAGGTTGATGTGACAGTGATAGTGGCAGGTTGGTTGATGTAACAGTGGCAATGACAAGCTGGTTGATGTGATAGTGACAGTGATAGGTTGGTTTATGTGACAGTGATAGTGATAGGTTGGTTGATGTATTGGTGACATTGGTAGTAATAGTATCAGTGGTAGTGACAATGAGTCTACACTTGTATTTCAGGACGACAGGACGGGGCAAGGAAAAGGCGTTGTAGCCTCCTTCTAGTTGGAGCCATAGAACTCAGGGAGTTGGATATTTCTTCAAGTTGTAACTTGAGAATCAGGGGGTTGTATCCTCCTTCTAATTGGAGCCATAGAATTCATGGAGTTGGAGCTTGTTTCAGGTTGGAGCCTGAGAATCAGGGGGTTGTAGCCTCCTTCTGGTTGGAGCCAAAGAATTTAGGGAGTTGTAGCTTCCTTCAAGTTGGAGCCTATAATTAGGGGGTCATATCCTCCTTCAAGTTGCAGCTAGAGAATTGGGATTTTGGTGCTTCCAATAAATGTATTATTTTATATATAAGAAATCATCTATGGTTTTCTCCCATTTGGGTTTCCACATAAATTATGGTGTACTGTGTATTTGATATGATGTTGTGTATGTTTATATGCTCATGATTTATTGATGATACATTGATGATATATTGTTGAAGAAGTTGACATGTATATATTGTGGTTAAAAGTGGTAAAACTCTCCATACCGATTCACTCGCCCCCTGTTAAGAACCAAATATCAATATAGCATAGAAAATCCTCAGAAAAAGTACTCAACACCTTGAAAAAGAGAGAATTTTAGATAATTAGCTTCTTCGAGGGGGAAACCTCCTTTTACCCCACTTAAATGTTCAAGTACAAGATGATTCAAAATAAAAATGTCTCCTTGGTATATATAGGAGACTAGGAGGTATAATTACAACTAATGGCCTAAAGCCGACATAAATAAAATAACATTACTAATCTAATATGCCTCAATTAAGGGGTAATGAGCCAATATTAGGGCTTAACATGCCCCTCCCCTTGAGATAAGTGTTGTCTGCAACGCTTCAGTAACTCTGGATGCTTCTGTATAAAAGACTCATCTTCCCAAGTGGAATCTTCAGCCGGTAGTTTCCTCCATTTAATGAGATACTATGAAATGGATCTATTCCTCAGTTGGTGAATTCTTGTGTCAGTGATGGCTTCAAGTTACAATATGGTTTTTCCTTCCTCATCAAGTTCTGGCAATATAGTTTCAACTGGGATCTTGTCACCTATAATCTTCTTTAAGCATGAAACATGGAAAACTGGGTGTACTCGTGAAGATGCAGGCATCTCCAATTTGTATGCCATAGTACCAATCTTTTGCAACACCTTATAAGGGCCATAATGCTTTGGTGATAATTTATTATCCTTCTTGGCTTGCTTGAGGGACATTTGTTTGTATGGTTGTAGTATTAAAAATACCAAATCCCCTACTTCAAAACTTCTTTCACTACAATGTTGATCTGCTTGTTGTTTCATGCGATTTTGTGCCATGGTCAGGTTGTCCTTTAAGATTTGGAGAAATTGTTGTTGATTCTCGATGTGATATTCCACTGCTTCAACCTTAGATTTTTCTCTTAGAGAAGAAGTGATGGAAGGAGGTTGGTATCCATAGAGTGCCATAAATGGTGTCATTTTTGTTGCAGTATGAAAGGAAGTGTTATACCACCATTCTGCCAAGGGTAACCATTTGAACCATTGTGTTTGTTTATCAGATACAAAGCAACAAAGCTATCCTTCCAGACATTTGTTCACTATCTCGGTTTGTCCATCAGATTGAGGATGATAGGATGAGCTATGAGCCAATTGAGTACCCAAACAAGAAAATAATTATGTCCAAAAATGTCCAGTGAAGATGGGAACTTTGTCACTTACAATAATCTTTGGGCTGCCATGTATATTTTGAACTATCTCCATGAATGCGGTGGCAATTTTAATAACTTTGAAGTGATGAGAGAGTGCACAAAAGTGTGGGTACTTGGTCAGTCTATCAACAATCACCATGATGACACTCTTTCCTTCAAACTTTGGTAACCCTGTGATGAAATCCATGGAAACCTCCTCCCAGCGCTAACTTGGGATGGATAATGGTTGTAAAAGACCTGGGGTCTTAATTG
>ML791743.1:119200-134150 GCA_009831015.1 Picea engelmannii | reverse complement strand
TGGAGTAGGCTATGTTTTGGGTACCACAATTTGATGGTAAGAATGGTCATAGATATGAAATGTGGAGTATCAAGATGAAAACATTTTTAGAAGCACAAGTGTATGATGTTTGGCAATCAATTGTTACAAGATACACTACTACAAAGAAACCGAAGACTACAGCCAAGAAGGAATTGAAAAGAAACAAAAAAATAGAAATGTATTTCTTCTTGGAAGCATTACCTGATTCAGTAAAAGAGAAAGTGGGAAAATGTTCATCAGACAAAGAAATTTGGGAAAGGCTACAAAATAATTATTCAAATAAATCTCATCTTATCACAGGGCCAAAGCACATTTATCAAAACAAAGAAGAGGTTGAATCCAAACAAGAATAAAAATGATCATCATTTCAAATAGAGTCAAAAGAAGAAGATTGTGAAGAAGGCATATTATATCTTGAAGTATAATTAATCAGTGCTTTAGACGAATTGATGAAATAAAGGAAGAAAAACAAGTCTCTTGAAGAATAATCAGTCAAGAAGAATTCTCAATAAAGTTATAAAGAATCCCAATAGGTCATTGTGAATCTAAAAGATCAGCTGGAAGAAGCCAAAAGGATTGAAGAAACATACAAAATTCATATGGAAGAGAAGTAGTGTTTGGAAGCCGAAATAGCAGCACAAAGAAAGGAAGCAGAAAAGAGAGAGAAGATTTTGGCAAATCACCTCAAGGAAATATCTGAGGATTTAAACCGGCTTGAAGCATAATTCAGTCAACAAGGAAGAGGACTTGAAGAACAAATCATCTCCTTGAAAATTCAACTTGAGGAAGCAAAGAGAACGGAATAAGTCATGAAGATTCAGATGATGAAGAAAGAAGAATAGGTTGAGAAGTTTGAAGAAGAAATTGTCACATTGAGATTTGAAATTTCCAAACTCAGTAATAATGTTGAAGAGAGAGAAACATCCACATCATGAGTAAAGAATGTTGAAAAGAAGCACTCCAGGTTTACAGAAAGGAAGAATGAAGAGAAGGGTAAGAGTTATGCAGAAGTACTCAAAGTAATGAATCATGATCAACAAGAATCAAAGAAGAATGAGTATAATAGAGATACATATTCAACAAGACCTTCCACATTCAAGTAGAAAAGAAGCTTCAATCAGGATGAAGGAATCAACAAAACAAAAGATCATGATCAACCAAGGTAGGAATTTAGAATGACTACACCACAAAGAAGATCATTCACTCCCAGGTATGTAAATTTCTTTTATGGTCATTATTTTAATTGTACTAACTTTGGACATAAAACTGCAAATTGCAAGGCTTATGGAAGAAATGTTCAAGCAAGAAATGCATATGTAACTCCATATAATATCGAATGCTACAAATTCCATAACTATGGACATATAGCTCATGATTGTAGAATCATGATGGATACCTCTATGAAAGAGAACATTTATATCATATATAAGAAGGTTTGGAAAAGAAAACAAGAACATGTAAAGAAAGAACATATGAATGAAGGACACCCAGAAGTCATACTCTCAAGATTGGAAATACTATGAGATCAGGACAAATCTATAGGTAAAAAGGAAGATGTTAGATATAGGAAGATTTTGAGAAGAAATGAAAAACAATAAGAACAAGTGAATGAATACCAAGTCCCAGAGATCACAGGATGTGCAGTAGTGCAAGAAAGAAAACAAGAGCAGGTGAATAAAATACATGCCAAAGAAATTGTACTCTCAGGAATTGTAGTGAAAGATCATAATGAATCCATAGGAAAAAAGGAAGAACTCAGAGTTCAGAGAGATGATGAGTCTACATATGAAGAGGAATATTACTCTGCATTAGGTAGGATTCCCCCATTGTACTGATGCATCCAACTTGGAGACTCCTAGTAAATATGAATATTGAATAAGGGGAGTCGATGCAGTAGATACTACATATCAAAGAACCATTCATCGAGCAATTTGAAGTATTTGCAAAGACAAATTCAGAGCAATCGGATAGAAAAAAGTACAAAATGACAAATTGATCGATTGAGAAGTAGTGTTTCTATGCCAATATTAGAGGAATATCATTGACACACTTTCCAGGAAGGGATATTTTAATTTCATGATGTATTGAGATTAGTGGACATATTTGATTCAGTCTGAAAAACAGGGATATGTGATGATCAACTGCAACAGAGAAGCCTTCATAATAGTACTATGACAAATGTCTCAACATTGTATATAGTTTAGTAGCAAAGTTATGGATATTTTGTGACATACAGATAGAGATTGATTTACGAGATCATTGGAAGGTCTAGACAGATATATGACAGAGCATGTCTACAATTGGAATCATCAGCAGAAATTATATCATCAAAAGGAAATATTTGAACAGTATGGTCAAGTGAACATGACAAGTAAATGAATATTTGAAGTCAATAAATTTTGAATGCTTTTTATATATGTCATAGAATTACAAGATGAAACACCAATGGACAATGAGAAACACTGGAAGAGAGGAAAGGAAACACATACAGGAAGTCTCATATTATTCTACATCCTGTAGAGAAATCAAGGGAAGATAAATCATCAGAGAAAGAGATCCAAAAAGGAAGATCAGTAGCATGCAAATAGGGGGAGACATATCGACAGGGGGAGTTATCCATTTTCCCATGATTTCAAAGGGAGAGAAATCGAGAGATCAGAAGAGAGAGAGTCAAGAACATGATGTCAAAGAAGGTATACTTTCAAGGGGAGTCACTCTTTTCTATCAAAAGAGAAGAGTAATGTGGAAAGAAACATGAGGACATAAACATGTGAAGAGAAAGAATAGACACATGAATATAGAGGGAGCAACCCCAAGGAGAGACAACATTTTCCATTGATGTCAAGGGGGGGGAGAGAGAAACATTAATGAGGAGAAATGGTCACAAGGGGAGGATGAATATTGGAGTATGAGTATTTCCATAAATGTTGGTTTTTCCATCAATTCCAAAGGGGGAGATTTTTGGACAGTTGGTTTTCATTGATGTCAACCCTTAGAGAATTTGAGATACCCCAGAGTTGTGGTCGAGATTGATGGTGAGTTGGTTTTAATTGATGTCAAAAAGAGTGGTTGATGTTAGCAGATGTGATGGGTTCATTTGATATATTCTACATGAAACCTTGGAGATGTGGTCATGAGACCTGAAGTTGTTTGAGGAATAAGAACATAAAGGACAGTGTAAATGTAGGTATCACATTCTTAGATGGATAGTCCTCATCATGTGATTTCCAACGGTAGATGGAACATCATGTATTTCCTCACGATTGAGGAGTTATGAGATTATTAAGTTGGAAGCCCCAAATACAGGTTGAGAAGCCCTTATGGAAGCCCCAAATATGGGTTAAGAATTCCCTAATTGGTTACAAGTAATTAATGAAAGGGTAAAATGGTTGTAATGAGAAATTTCAAGAATCCCTAAAGTTAAGGAAAGAGGTTACTTAGAAAAAGTATATATACACCTCAGGAAGTCACTCGTAAGTACATTCACACACACATTATATTGAATATATTCTATGTGAGTAAGTGATTCTTATATAAGGTAACCAAGGATATCTGAGGTGAATTTCAGAGGGAATATGAAGTGAAGAAGGAAGAAATTCCAAGGGAGGATGAAGTCTTGTGATGATGTATTCTAAGGTATGTTATTTAAAGGTCAGCTTACCATTTTCATTATAATTTATTTTCTAGAATGATTTAGATAGAAAACATTGGAGGAGGTTGAGAATACATGCCATGCTACCTTTGGTAAAAACTCTTATGGGTCATTGTATTTTGGAAGATAAACTCTGTGGAAGATAGGGTTTTTGGCTAGTCCTGAAACTAGTCTCAAACAGGTGTTTCGGGTAAAAAAATGATAATGTCTTCATAGATGATCCAAATTATGTGAGACCAATTAAAATAGAAATATAACAATCTGTAGTATGTTGTGTGTATGTTTCAGAATCAGATATCAAATATTGAGCATGAGGCATGCTGTACAATTTCTCTCACTAGAATATGCTAAAATTCAGGAAAGTTTTTTCATTTTCGCTATAACTTCTATTTTGTGAAGTTTCAGACCTTGAAATTTTTAGGATCTGGAATAAATATCTCATAGTATCTATGGTTAAAATTGCATACATTTATTCATTACAAGTACGGAGTTATGCTTGTTGAAAGTTAGGGTTGGTGACAAATCCAAAAATAATCCAATGAGACTGAGGTAAAGTTTGATGAAGATGTTATTATCTTGTTGTTGAAGTTGAGGAAGAGATACAGGTCTGTAATATTGTGTAACAGGTCAGCTATAGGATTATAGGTATGCATGCTTATGTGTTAGTTTTTATGGTTATGCTTATGTTTTTATTGTACATTTTTAGGCATGCCATGGTAGTGATTGTGCATGGTACACCTTAGTGATGGTATGATAAATTTTTAGATTAACATCTTGGATACTTGGCATATGGTATGGTACAGGTTCTAGTACTTGGTATGGTACAGGGTTGATACATGGTATGGTACAGGTTGATGTGCATGGTTGATGCATGGTTGATACAGGTTGATGTACATGGTTGATGATTGATGTGCATGGTTGATGATTGATGTGAACGGTTGATCTACATGGTTTGATGATGGTATTTATATCCATGTGAGTGGATCATTTGGTTGGTGATAGTATATCAATGAAAGTGACAGTGACAGTGATAGTGACAGGCTAGTTGATGTGACAGTGGTAGTCACAGGTTGATGTGACAATGACATGTTGGTTGATGTGACTATGACAGTGACAGGTTGGTTGATGTGACAGTGACAATGATAGGTTGGTTGAAGTGACAATGATAGGGATAGGTTGGTTGATGTATTGGTGACATTAACAATGAGTCTACACTTATATTTTAGGGCAGAAGGATGGTGCAAGGAAAGGGGGTTGTATCATCCTTCTGGTTAGAGTCGGAGAACTCGGGGAGTTGGAGCTTCCTTCAAGTTGGAGCCTAATAATTAGGGGGTTGTAGCCTCCTTATAGTTGAATCCAAATAATTTAGGGAGTTGGAGCTTCCTTCAGGTTGGATCCTGAGAATCAGGGGGTTGGAGTCTCCTTCTGGTTGGAACCAAAGAACTCAAGGAGTTGTAGCTTCCTTAAGGTTGGAGCCTGTAAATAGGGGGTCATAGCCTTCTTCCAGCAATTGGAGAATTGGGAAGTTAATTCTTCCAATGAATATATTATTTGATATATAAGAAACCATTACATGGTTTTATCCCATTTGGGTTTCCACGTAAATTATAATGTATGGTGTATTTGATGTGATGTTGTTTATGTTTATACACTCATGTTATATTGATGATACAATGATGAATATTTTTGATGAAGTTGACATTTATATATTTTGGTTAAAAGTGGTAAAAGTGCTCATACTGATTCAACCCCCCCTGTCATTATTCCAATATAATGCATCATTGAAACGACCATTATCTACCTGAATTTTTCCAAACATACAACACTAAGAGATATATGATCACCAATAAATATTTTCTTGGTGTTACATTCATTAAGAGAATGAAAGATGGATTTATCCTTATCTATATGAAAAGATGCTTCAGAATCAATAATCCACTCATTATAAGAAGAAATATAAATTGCATTAAAAGAGAAACTAGAAAAAGAAAGTGTGTGTCCATGAGAATAAGAAGAATAAGAATCAGTAGTGATGTTGTTCTTCTTCATTGTTGCTTCTAAGGCTTCCATATTTTTAAAACATTTAGACTCCATGTGACTATCTTTCCCACAAAATTTGCAATGTCTTTCATTCTTCTTACTTTTGTATTTTTCTCCTTTGTCACTATTACGAGCATAAGAAGACAAAGAGGGTTTGGGACCCTTGTTTTTCTTGTTGTTTTGGAGAGTATGTTACTTCTTAGGTTCTTGGATTTATCTTTCTTCTAGGACACTAAGTATTTTTTCGATGTAACTGCAGTGTTGATCAATCCAAGTTGCACAAGATTATATTTCTCTCGAATCAGATCAACACAAAAAGACTCAAGAGAGGGTTCTTTATAAGCACTCCCTAGAGCTTCCCTGGTGGCATAAAAGGTAGATAAAAATACAAAGTATTCACTACCAATCTTGGAAATAATAACATATATTCATCGATATTCCTTCATGTCTAGTTTCCAGTCTATACATAAAAGTGTAAGTGTTTTGAACTTATATAAGTAATATTCAATGCAAGAAAATCATTGGGACTTAACATCATTAACTAATTTTCTAACCAGTGGGCTCAAATAATATTGTATTTACCAAACATGACTTGACGTTTTTCCCAAGCTTCATCGAGGGCATCAATTCCATGAAGGTGAAACCTTGAATTAGGAGAGATGAAAGTTATTATTAGTCCACATGATTCATCGCTCTAATGATCTCATTTGAATTTTTTTCATCATCTTTGGATTATTTTTCTTTTGCCAAGGTAATATGATACAATCCTTTACTTCTTAGTACATCCTCCATATGGTATTTCCATGAGAAGTAGTTGGTACTAGTAAGCAAAAGATAATTGGGAGAATTCATATTAAAATATGTAAAGAATATGAATTTAAAGGCTAAAACTGATGGTCTAGATGGAAATCTCTATAAACTTAGGATGTTTAAAAAAATGGCATTGAAAACAGACCTTGGATGTGAAAGTTATGTCATTTTGAAAAAAGGAAAAAATGGTAACCAAAGAGCCACGTGGAAAGTAGAAGTTGGTCCATGTGGTGATGCTCCTCCTTCACTAAATTTCTTATAAAGTCACTTTTATAAATAATTTGTTTATGAAGTGATCCACTTTTATAAAATTAGCGGGAATCACTTTTACAATGAAGTTAGTTTGTAAATTAAAGTTACGTGCAAAAAGTAACTAAAAAAAATATTAAATCTACTTTATAGTGATTCACTTTTATAATTTAAGTGAAATGCACTTTAATACGAATAAATTAACCTTTTCCAAAAAGTAACAAAAAAAAGACTTGAACTCAAGGCCTCTTACTAAATAAAGAAAATTTCAACCAAGTGAGCTAGTGCAAAACATATTATAATCTTAAGAAGGAGGATGGGGGTTGTTTTTGTGGTGGTGTTGGTGTTGGTGCTGCTGCGTTCTAAAGAAAAAACTATTTTCATGTGTTCACACAGGAAAAAACATATTTCTCGACAACAAAAAGGGTTAGATCTCGATTAGATTACTCGGAAAATGAAAATTTTCTCTCTATTTCTTATTTGTCGAGATCACACAAAGCACACAGAAAAGAGCATACATAGACAAGAAAACACTTTCTACTATCTTTCTAATTTTCTAAGATCACAAAGAGAATAGGGAAAAAACTATACACAAATTGAAAAGAGTAGAAACCCAGAAACAAAAAATAAAACCAAAATATTATCTCTGTAAAAAATCAAAAGGGGCATATATAGGATTTATACCTTCTAATCTGACTGAAATGGTCATATATTAGAAAAAAAATAAACTTTTTTGAGTGAAAAGAAAAGCATTCCTAACTGAAATGAGTGCTCTAGATTGATGCAGGAGCATCCTCAACAAAGTTCACATGGAAAGATAGCACAACGCCTAGCGTGCCTCTTTGAATAAATTTTGAATTTTAAAAGATAGTGTATCTCAGAAATCTTCTGAATGAATGACAAATCAAATAAGTCTTAATGGTAGGAGGCTGAATGATCACGTAAGATCGGGGGAGATCAGATTTTCCTTTATTTTAATTGATTTTGATATAGATTTGGAACATTCACCTTAATTGTCTGTCACACACGTTTATTGTAACATGACTTAATTAGTTGTAAGATTTTAATTTGATAAGATGGGTAGTCGGAGGGAACCCTAGGAGATCTCTTCTAAAAGTAGATGCATTGTACGCCCAAATGAGGCTATTGTGAATTAGGAGGAGGTTGTTGTGATTTAGTTGTTGAATTTAGTTGTTGTTTTTATCATAGTTGTACCCATTTACATTTGAATGAATATAACAGAGGGGTATTGACCCAATGTGAGGTGTTTTTGTTGCTTATATCTTCAACGTTATTTTGTGTTTTCATGAATGTATGAGTTATATTGTTGAATGTATGGATCTGTGAAGCACTAGATAAGTTTCAATTGTTTATCTTCCTTGAGTTCATGCAAGGGGTGCATATTGTCCGCAAGGAGTGCGTTGACAGAGTATATTTCGACTCAAAAGATCAGAAGAGGTAATGTTAAGATTTGTAAGCAAGGTGTGTTTATTATCTGCAAGGAGTGCGTTGACAGAGTCTTTCGACTCAGAAGCTCAGGAGGAGTAACTTAAATTATTTGCAAAGAGCGCAAAGGAACCTCATAAGGATTGTGTGTGTAGGCTGAAACACACTAAATATCACATTGTTCATGAGGAGAAATCGAGTCATGTAAGAAGACCTGTTGCAAGGTTTGCACAGGATCAAATTCGACTAAGTGTCGAAGAAAACCCTCAAGGGAGTTAGAGGTTCAAAGAAAGAAAAAGTTCCAGAAAGTTGGCAGGAGAAGCCTTTAAGAAGGATAATTTTCTAATTGTTTTCAAATTGAGTGGTCAAGATCCAGTCAGGAGGACACGAGATTGTTCTGGACCATCTAATCTGGGAAATTTTCACAAAATTTAGTCATGAAGACTTTCGGCACTTCATGGTCTGGAGTGTTTTGAAGTATTGAGGAGTGACATCGCCGAAGTCTGAAATCATGAAGTGATCCTAGCCGTTGGCTGTGAGGAGGATACGTGGTAGTGGATAAGTGAGTTCGAAAGGTAGAGCTCTGGGAGTCTTACGCAGAGAAAAAGTTGATTTTTCATGAATTCATGAAGGGCAGGGAAATATGGACCGTCAGATCCGAGGAGGACACATGGAGCATGGAGATTTATTGTGGAGGTTTGATACTCCAGGAGAAAGAATGTTGAAGGAGTGTTGACCATAGGTCAACCGAAGTGGAACAAGGAGCAATCTCGATCGTAGATTGAGGTGAGAACGTGGCGCTCATCCTATAGCTTCAGAGAGGAAGCACTTCGAGAGAGATAATGTGTTGAAATGGTTGGAAACCCAAAAGCCAAAATTCTAAAGGAGATCACCACCATTGGTTGTCAAAGGGATGCGCAAACCGTAGATCTAGTTCTGGGTAGTTTCGTCAATTCGGATTTCTCATGAAAAGAGATCTGCTACATCAAAGGTAGTTGAATATCGAACTTATGAAGTGCTTAGGAGATTGAGCCCTACGTCACAACCCAAGGTTGCATGTGGAAAAGGGCTAGCGAAAAGGAATTACCACCTGAAACTTATAATTTTAAAGGTGCTAAGGAAAGGTTTGGCATGTTTACAATTGGGAGTGCACTTTTCATTGATGGCAAGAACAAAAATGGAAAATAGGAAATCAAGGAAGAACAGCAGCAGCAATGGCAAGAGAAGGTTTGGAGGCTGAAACCTTTGAAATACTTAGAAAACCCTTCTAAGTCGAAAGACATCGTAATATCGGGAGGAGGAGCGATAGTGGTCATCAGATCAGTGTCCAGACAAGAGGAGCATGCAGAAATATTGAGTCGTTGATCTGAGAACATGATCAATGAACAACATATAGTTCAGGTCTAAAGAAATAGGAGTTTACACTCCTCAAAGTTTGAGATTTGAAATCTCCGGAATGTAAATTTTTGTCAATCGTCAGATCTGGAGATCATACAACGACCGTTAGATCCAGTGGAGCTGCAAGGAGGATAATCCCAAGAGTCATTCAACACTCCAAAACTTCAAAGGAATCCTGGTTGTTGGAGCTAGAGGACATGTGGCAACAAATAAAGCAAATTCGCATAATCACGAATTGGAAGAACTGCGTCGACCAGTCATCAGACATCGCAAAGTTTGAAATTGCAATTTGATCTCAGTCATTGGTTGGCTGGAGAGATATGACCATTATATCATGGTAGACCATGTCAGCAAGGATAGGTGGAAGACTACATCATAAAGGACACATGGCATGATCAGACAATGACAAGTGTCAAGTTGATTCGTCATTTCACGTACGTGGAAATCACAAATCCGAGTGACACGTGGTAGCTTCTCAACTCATGAAACATCATCGATTGACACAAGATTTATGTCACTCCAGGAGTTTTTATTCGATATTTTTACCATCAACACTCTCCCAAAGTCCTGAAGGATGAAGTCTCGGGGCAGAGGATAGCCATCGGATCACTAAGAAATATCGACCGTTGATCTGATATGAAACATTTTGGAGTTTCACGAGTTGATATATTCAAGGAAACTCACAGTAGGAAATTGTGAAACATGAAATCACGATTTAATCACATTCGTTGATCAGAGGGAGATACCTCGACTGTTGATCTGATATGAATCCATTTCAGAGTTTCACGTATCGATATTTTGGATACAACACAGTGATGAAATCGGCCAGAGAACTAGAGGAGCTACAAGGTGATTGCCAGAGGATATGAAGAGATTCGAGGCAACTGCCAGTGGAATGAAGACTAATCAGAGAGAAAATTGACAGATGGAAAAGTGTCAAAGTCTATAACTACAACAGAGAGGATAAATCTCGACTATGACAGAGAAGACAAAGAGTCGCACCACTAGAGAAGGAAAATAATCTCAGGATAAACCAATGATGATGAACAGAATTAGTGTAACCACCAAAGAATACGATGGGTTGCATGGATGATATGAAAAGGGACATGGTATGATAAATATGCATGGAACAGAGAGGATATAAAATAGCTTTAGCAGTGAATTATTCATGTGAGAAAAAGCAGGCTATGTGCAGCAGCTGAAACACATAGAAGAGGTGTAGTGCATAGAATAGAAATGCATATCTGAGAGAGAGACAAAGGAAGGAGAGGTGCAGGCACATAGATAGAGAATAAGAACATAAATCTCAAAGAAGAATGCAAGCAGGAAGACATTGATGCAGGCAGATCATAGCAGTGCAGCAGAATGGTGATGAGATTGGTAAGCTATAGATAAACATTGTATCACTGTAATAAGTTTCAGTAACGATTTTTTTCTAATCAGGTTGGAAGGGAGGTTCTAGGGAGGACTGTTGTCCTCTGAGTTTCAAGTGGGTGCTTGAACACATGGAGTTGTAGCTTCCATCCGATTGTATCCAGAGAAACCAGGGTGGTAGGGTGGTGCAAAGGGAGAACATTGGTTCTCTGATATATAGGTTGGTGCTTCCATCCAGTTGGTGTTGGAACACTCAGGGAGTTGGTGCTTCGTTCTAGTGGGTGCTATAGAAACTAGAGAGTTGGTGCTCTCAGCAAGTAGAAGCTTGAAAAACAGAGGTGGTAGCCTCATTATGAGTTGGTGCTCATAAGAATGATAATGTACAGAAATAATTATCATATCAAGAAGAAGAGGTTTTCTCCCTTTATGGTTTTCCTCAGGAAATATTTGTCTCTGTATATTTCATCTATGTGATTGATGTTGAATATTCTATTGTTGCATTATTCTGATTTTCATTGAGTGTTCTGTAAAGAGTTTAAATGGGTATAATTGTTTAAGCACAGTAACAATTGATTCACCCCCCCCCTCTCAGTTTCCCAACAATTGGTATCAGAGTCGACACCTTTAATCTAAGGGTAGAACCTAGAGCTTAAACATGACTAGCCATGAAGGAACTTCAACCAACAAGGCCCCTCTATTCAATGGAACAAACATTGCCTTCTGGAAAGTTAGGATGAGAACCTACATAATGGCTTTAGGTGCAGTTGTCCGGGATGTGGTAGAGACTGGTTATGTAAAGCTAGTTATACTAGCTAATAAGGATGACAAGCTAGAATTCATCTTCAATGCTAAGGCTATGAATGTTATTCTAAGTGAGCTTGTAGAAGAAGAATTTGTAAAGGTTATGAATTTTGAAACTGCCAAAGACATGTGGGACAAACTCATTAGCAGTTATGAAGGTAATGAGAAGGTAAAATATGTCAAGCTTCAAACCTAGAGAGTACAATTTGAACAACTATAGATGAAATAATATGAAACTATTGAGAAGTACTTTCTGAGAGTTGAAGAACTAGTAAATGCAATGAAATCACTTGGTGAAAAAATTGAGCAACCCTCTTTAGTTCATAAAATTTTGAGATCTCTGCCAGATAGGTTCAACCCAAATGTCTCAACTATAGAAGACCTAATGATTTAAAGATTTGGATTTTGATCAAATTCTAGGAATGTTGACTACATTTGAAATGAGAATAGTTAAAGATAAACCCACCTCTAGAGAAGCATATTTTAAAGAAGACAAGAATGAGGATTTTCATCTTGATGAAATTGAAGCAAAATCCATGAGAAGACTAAAGAAAGGATCAGGCAAGTATCAAGGCAATTTTCCCTTCAAATGTTTTAATTGTGGAAGGATAGGTCACTTTGCATATAAGTGTCCATACAAGAAGAAGGACCAGAACTCTGAAGGTGAAGAGAAGTATAAATCCAAGAGATTTGATATAAAGAAAAGTTTATGTGTAAACAATGATGATTCTTCAAGAGACAAAGATAGTGATTTTGATGGTGAAGATAAGGTTAATGACTTTGTGCTTATGGACAAAGAGGATTATGTTAATCAAAACACAGGAAGTGATGTTAGTGATGAAGAAGTTGTGGTTGATATGGAAGGTGAACTAATCAATGTCTTAGAAGAGATTAACAAACTCAGACTCGAGAAGAGAAAACAAAAACAATTGTTGATGTAGTTTGAAAAGAATACTAAAAACCCTAATGAAGACTTTGCCCTGCTAAAAGTGGAATTAGAAGAGGCAAAGAAAATCGAAGACATTCTAAAATAGCTTTTATCAGAAAAGAAGGCAAGATGTGAAGCTCTGGAAGAAGAAGTAGTGAAAACTAGGAAAGAGTTGGAGAAGTTTCAAGCCTTGTATCATCAGAATCTGTCAAGTATCAAAGCCTTGGAAGGATTGGCTGCCATTCTGAATCAACAAAGGAATCCAAAGTTGAAAACAGGTTTTGGTTATGAAGAGGGATCAATTAGTGGTCAAACAAACAACAAATAACCCATCAAGTTTGTCAAATCTACAACCAATGACAATAACAAACCTGTAGAAACAAAAGGAGATACTCAGTTGCCTAGGAGAAGTAAAGAAAAAGGTACCAGAACTGAAACTATAGAAAAGATAAATAATACACCCTCTACTCAAAGAAAACATCAACATGGAAGAAATTGACCTACTCAAAGAAGACAACCATTTTCCAAGTAGAAAGGATTTCTCTATGGATATTGTTTTTTATGTTCTAACATTGTTCATAAAGTTGTGAACTATTCTTTAAGATTTAGATATGAACAATCAAGACACTCAAGGTATAGATATCTGCCACAACAAAGAATGAGACAGCCAAGTAATAAACAACCACAGACTTCAAATCATGTGATGGCTAGGAAAAACACATAGGTTAAGCATAACAATCATTATGATCCTTTATTCAATGAACTAGAATGTTATACCTGTCATAATTATGGACATACAACTGTTGATTGTTGCTTAAGGAACTATGAACCAGATTTGAATCCCTCTGCTAAAAATGTCAAGGTTTGGAAGAAGAAATAAAGTGACAATTGTGGATTAGTGTTGTCAGCTCAAAGACAAAAGATCCCTTGGTATATAGACAGTGGATGCTCCAAGCACATGACTGGAGACAAGGATAATTTTTTGTCTATAAGTAAAAGAAAAACAGAAATGTAACCTTTGGAAATGATGAACCAGGTGAAACCGAGGGTAAAGGGATGGTGAGCTTAAATAATGGAAAAGGAAAATCCCAGGATGTCCTTCTTGTAGATGGACCGAAACATAATTTTCTCAGTGTAAGTTAGATGTGTGACAGAGGATGTGAAGTGATGTTCATTTCCAAAGATTGTAAGATAAAGCTTGTAAACTCAAGACAAGTGATGGCTAAAGGCATAAGGACTGAAAGTAATGTATATGTGCTAAAAGAATATAGAGAAGAGTGTCATCTAAGCAAACATGATGAGAGTTGGTTATGGCATAGGAGACTTGGACAACTAAACTTTGACCACTTAATCAAGCTCAAAAATATTGAGGCAGTAAAGATCTTCCAAGAATATCAAAGCCACAAGATTATGTGTGTAAACCCTACCAAGTAGGAAATCTAACTAGGACACGGTTTAAATACAAGAGCTCTACTTCAATAGATAAACCACTCCAACTAGTTCATATGGATTTATGTGGAACATCAAGATAGGAAGGCACGGGGAAAGAAAACTATTTCATGCTGATCATTGATGATTACTCCAGACTTACTTGGGTTGCCTTTCTCAAAGAAAAAGCTAAAGCATTTGAGAAATTTAAAATATTTAAAGCCTTAACTAAGAATCAAACAAGCAATAGGTTAAAGGAAGTAAGGTCAAATAGAGGAGGAGAATTTATGTCAAGTTATTTCAAGGAATTTTGTGATAAACATGGGATAAAGAGAGAATACACAATCCCAAGAACTCCACAACAAAATGGAGTAGTTGAGAGGCAAAACAGAACAGTGCAGCAAATGGCTAGGGAAATGATGAATGAGAAGAACATTGGTCAAACCTACTGGGTAGAAGCAATACACACAGCAGTCCATGTTCTTAACAAAGCCCACCTCAGACCACACAATGACAAGACACCTTATGAACTGTGGTATGGAAGACTTGCTTCAATCAAACACTTCAAATTCTTTGGGAGTAAGTGTTACGTAAATAATAATAATGAAGACCTTGGCAAGTATGATGACAGGGTTGATGAAGGCATATTCTTAGGATATGCTACAAATAGTAAAGGATACATATGTTATAATAAGAGGTTGCATAAATTAGTTGATTGCATTAATGTAAAGGTTGATGAAGGAGTCTCAGAAATAGAGGTGAGCAATAATGAGCCTGCTACAGAAAACACAGTTGAAGATGAA
>ML791743.1:40708-88739 GCA_009831015.1 Picea engelmannii | reverse complement strand
TAATTACAACTAATGGCCTAAAGCCGACATAAATAAAATAACATTACTAATCTAATATGCCCCAATTAAGGGGTAATAAATAACATTACTAATATAATATGCCCCAATTAAGGGGTAATGAGCCAATATTAGGGCTTAACATATACAGGTTGGTGCCTGTGTGATTGGAAGTTGGTGCTTCCATCCAGTTGGTGCGGGAACACTCAGGGAGTTGGTGCCTCCTTCTAGTGGGTGCTAGAGAAACCAGATATTTGGTGCTCTCGGCAAGTAGAAGCTTGCAAAATAGAGGTGGTAGCCTCATTATGAGTTGGTTCTCATAAGAATGATAATGTACAGAAAATAATTATCATATCAAGAAGAAGAGGTTTTCTCCTTTTATGGTTTTCCTTAGGAAATATCTGTCTTTGTATATTTCATGTGTGTGATTGATGTTGAATATTCTATTGTTTCATTATTGTGATTGTCATTGAGTTTTTTGTAAATAGTTTAAATGGGTATAATTGTTTAAACACAGTAACAACTGATTCACCCCCCTCCCTCTCAGTTGCCCAACAAAAGGAATCTGCGGATATCATACGACCTGCACCTAAGGTGATAAAAGGGTCTGTGTTTAATTCAATTTGGGGCCAACAAGGTCTCAAGGAGATAATTCATTTCAAATAGTTAAATATCCTAGACCAGGAGGTCACACAGCCCCGAGGAGAGAAGGGGGTGATCTGAATCAAGTGGTATCAGAGCTAAAAAGAACTCAAAGTTGTACTCCGTGTGCGAGAAAAAGTCAACACAATGTCACCAAGGGGACATGTAGAGACTCCTGTAGCTAATCGCGTTGTAGAAAGAGCAATGATGGAGCTTCGTGCAAGATTGGAGGTGATGGAGACATTGCAAAGGAGAGCACATGATGTTGGAGACGTCAATGAGGCAGAAAGAGAATTAACAGAAGTTGAGGAAGTTGTAGGGGGTGATGTTGTCGAAGAACGTTTGTTGAAAGATGTTGTGAAGTTGGGAGCTATAGAAAATATAGACATCCCAATGTGTGAAGGAAATTTGGATGTTGAATAGTTTTTGGATTGGATAAGATCCATGGATAAATATTTTGACTATGAATACGTCGATGAGAAGAAGGTGAGACATGTGGTAATTAGGTTAAAAGGACATGCAACATTGTGGTGGGATGAACTGTAGGCCGAAAGACGAAGAAAAGGTAAGCCAAAGATAAATAATTGGGATAGAATGGTAGCCAAGCTAAAGGCTAAGTTCATACCTAAGGACTACCAGATAAATCTGTTCAGGAAATTATAGAACTTGAGACAGAAAGGAATGACAATAAGGAGTACACAGAAGAGTTCTACAAGCTAAACATCAAGACTAGACAGAGGGAGAAAGATGAATAGAAAGTTTCCAGGTACATAAATGGCTTGAGGTATGAGATCTAGGATGAGATCAGCATGATGTTAGTGAAGACAATAGAGGAGGCATATCAGATTGCACTGAAAGAAGAGGAGAAGTTGGCCAGAAAAAAAACCCAGGGAAGAAGAGGAAGAATCCCAAACTGAGGTAAAGGAGTTTCCCATGATAAGGCACAGAAGCCCAAGGGTGAGAATGAAAAAACCCACAGTAACTCAGAAAGAGGAGGAATATCTAGAGGGAGACAGAATGGTGGAAGAAATTATTTTTCCAGAGGAAGAGGAAGAAGTAGAGGAAGAGAGGTAAGGTGTTATACATGTGGAAATATACGACACATGTCTTGGGAATTCCCTTAGAGAAATAAAGAAGGAGGTTAAGCCCACATTTCAAAAGCACAGAAAATGAGTGTTGAAGCAGAAGGTGCAGAGGATGGAAAATCCTTGATGCTAAAGAAGGTTCTCTTAAAACCAGAGCCAGAATTTGAAAAACTAGTGCAGAGGAATAGTCTATTTAGGACTGGTTGCAAGACTAAATATAGGGTATGCAAAGTGATAATTGATAGGGGGAGCATTTATAACGTAGTATCCACAGAGATGGTGAGAAATTGGAGCTAGAGACAACTACACATCCAAATCCATATAAAGTCTCATGGTTGCAGAAAGGACACCAGGTAATGGTAACTAAACAATTCCTTGCTGAATTTAAAATAGGAGGATATAGAGATGAGATTATGTGTGATGTGATTCCCATGGATGTATGTCATGTTTTTTTGGGGAGACCATGGCAGTTTGACAGGAATGTCATTCATGATGGGAGAAGTAATACTTACACTTTGGAAAATAATGGTAGGACACACATGTTGCTGCCAATAGAAGAGAAGAAAGTAAAAGAGGATGCCAGCACAAGCATACTTCTCATGAGTGGGAAGGAACTCCTGACTGAATTCAAGAAGGAAAAGGAGATGCAATTTGTTGTGTGAGGAAACCAAGAGTTGTCCTTACAAGTACTTCTATGGATGATTTTCATGAGGAATTTTAGGAGCTGTTAGAGAATTTTGCTGACATAGTAGTGGATGAGTTTCCTAGCTCATTTCCACCCATCAGGAGTATCATCCATCAGATTGATTTGATACCAAGAGAAAGTCTTCCGAACAAAGTAGCATACATATGACACCTCAAGAGAATGAGGAGGTGAAAAGACAAGTCTAGGATTTATTGGACAAAGGGTTGGTCAGAGAAATCTTGAGTCCATGTGCAGTACCAACTGTATTGAGTCCAAAGAAGGATGGAGGATGGAGAACGTGTACAGACTCAAGAGTCATAAACAATATCACCATCAGGTACATATTTCCTTTTCCAAGAATTGATGATTTAATTGATTGTTTAAGTGGAGCTAAAGTTTTTTCAAAGGTAGATTTGAAAAGTGGATATCACCAAATAAGGATGAGGGAAGGTGATGATTGGAAGACAACCTTCAATACAAATGAAGGGTTGTATGAGTGGCTTGTTATGCCATTTGGCTTGACAAATTCCCCAAGTACTTTTATGAGATTGATGAATGAGGTATTGAAATATTTCATTGGTAATTTTGTGAATGTATATCTGGATGATATATTGGGCTTCAGTAAAACTGAAGAAGAGAATTTGAGACATCTGACATTAGTGATGAGAAGATTGCAGCAGGAGAAGTTGTTGATAAATTTAATGAAGTCCTCTTTTATGAAGGTAGAGCTCATTTATTTAGGTTTTGTGATCTCTTCAAATGAATAGAGCTCATTTATTTGGGTTTTGTGATCTCTTCAAATGAATTGATGATGGATCCAGAAAAGGTGGGAGAAATCAAAGAATGGCCATCATCAAGAAGTATATTTGAGTTGAGAAGCTTCCATGGATTAGCAAGTTTCTATAGGAAGTTCATTAGAAATTTCAATGGAATTTGTGCACCAATATTGGATACAATGAATAAGAGGCACAAGTATTTTAAGTGGACAGAAGAAGTTGAGATAAGTTTCAATATATTGAAGGAGAAGATAAAAGAATAATTGATTCTAATCTTGCCAGATTTCAAGAAGACATTTCAAGTGAGATGTGATGCCAGTGGAGTTGCAATTGGAGCAGTCTTGAGCCAATATAATAGGCTTGTTGCATATTTCAGTGAGAAGATGAATGGGACTAAGAGAAAATACTCCACATATGACAAATACTTTTATGCCATAATTCAAGCCTTGAGGAAATGGAGGCACTACCTTGTTCCAAAGGAATTTTTCTTGTATAGTGATAACCAAGCTTTACAATTCATAATGAGACAGGAGAAGTTAAACCAGAGACATGCTAAGTGAATAGAATTTATGCAAAATTTCACTTTTGTCATTAAACATATTTCTGGTAATGCTAACAAAGTTGTTGATGCATTGAGCAAGAGATGTCTGATTCTGCAGGAATTTCAGGTCAAGGCCTTAGGGTTTGAACACCTTAAGGGATGTATTTTGATGATCCGGATTTCAAAGAAGCATATGAAGCATGTGCAAATCTTGTGCTCAGAGACAGAATCCAGTGGACAAATTATATGATTCAAGATGGATTGTCATTTAAAGGTTGCCAATTGTGCATACCAAAGTGTTCAATGAAAGAAAATTCATTGAAGGAAAAACACAGTGGAGGTTTAGCATGACATTTTGGCCATGACAAAACATTTTCATACTTGCACAATTCATACTATTGGCCAAGTATGAGAGCAGAGGTGAATAATTTTGTGAACAAGTGTAAAATTTACCAGTATGCAAAAGGAAAGAAATGGAACACGGGGTTGTATCAGCCACTTCTTATTCCAGATAGGCCTGGGGATTCAATAAGCATGGATTTTGTGTTGGGATTTCCAAGAACCCAAAGAGGAAGTGATTCCATATTTGTTTTGGTTGATAGATTCTCAAAGATGGCACACTTTATCCCATGCCATAATACGAGTGATGCAACACACATTGCAAATTTGTTTTTCAAAGAATTGATGAGACTTCATGGATTTCCCAAGAGCATTGTCTCAGATAGAGACACTAAATTTGTTGGTCATTTCTGCAGAACATTATGGAAGAAGTTGGGGACATAATTGTCTTTTAGTTTATCATATCACCCTCAAACATATGGAAATACTGAGGTGGTAAATCAGAGCTTGGGAAATTTGCTGAGAAGTTTGGTCATTGAACATTATAACCAGTGGGATCAAATTATGTCACAAGTAGAGTTTGCATATAATGACTCACCCAATAGAAGTACATGAAAAAACCCATTTCAGATATTGTATGGAATGAAGCCAAGGGGAATATTAGAATTGAGAGATCTGGAGCAGAGTGAATTCAGAAGCGCTGGAGCAGAAGACTTTGTTGTAGAAATGCAAAAGTTTCATAATCAGATCAAGGAGAAATTGCAGAACAGTAATGCAGAGTATAAACACAGATTTGATCAGCACAGAAGTGAACTTCAATTTGAAGTGGGAGATAAATTTTTAGCACACTTGAGGAAGGAAAGGTTCCCAAGAGGAACATATAACAAGTTGAGGCTAAAGAAGATTGGACCATGCAAGATCCTAAGAAAATTTGGTAACAATGATAATGAGATAGAGCTGCCAGAGGATGTGGTTATATCACCCATATTTAACATTTCAGACTTGTATCCTTACAGGGAAGATGACACAGAAAGATCATAATATCAAGAGAATATTCAGTGGGAGAAGCAGATTCTTGTAGTAGAAAAGCCACAGATGGAGAATATTATTGATCAAAGGATTTGTAAGAAGACCAGGAGAAAGACCTATTTTGATTATCTGTTAAAATGGAAGGTACACCAAATAGAATATGCCAGTTGGGTAAATGAAGCTGATATCCAGAAGCATGGAAAGTCGGTGCAGGAGTCCATGAATATTTTCCCAGAGGAGTATGATGCAGGAGCATCGTCAGCAAAGCACACATAGAAAGACAACACAGTGCCTAAAGTGCCTTTTTGAATAAATTTTGAATTTTAAAAGATAGTGTATCTCATAAATCTTTTGAATGAATGACAAATCAAAGAAGTCTTAATGGTGGGAGGTTGAACAATCATGTAAGATAGAGGGAGATTAGATTTTCCTTTAGTTTAATTGATTTTGGCGTAGATATGGAACATTCACCTTAATTGTCTGTCATGGACGTTTATTGTAACATGACTTAAGTAGTTGTAAGATTTTAATTTGATAAGATGGGTAGTCAGAGGGAACCCTAGGATATCTCTTGTATAATTAGATGCATTGTATGCCCAAATGAGGTTGTTTCGAATTAGGAGGAGGTTGTTGTGATTTAGTTGTTGCAGAATTTAGTTGTTGTTTTTATCATAGTTGTAGCCATTTACATTTGAATGAATATAACATAGGGATATTGACTCAATGTGAGGTGTTGTTGTTGCTTATATATTCTCTATTATTTTGTGTTTTCATGAATGTATGAGTTATACTGTTGAATGTATGGATCTGTGAAGCACTAGATAAGTTTCAATTGTTTCTCTTCCTTGAGTTCATGCAAGGGGTGCATATTGTCCACAAGGAGTGCATTGACAGAGTTTGTTTTGAATCAGAAGCTCAGAAGAGATAACGTTAATATTTGTAAGCAAGGGTGCTTATTGTCCGCAAGGAGTGCATTGACAAATTATTTTGACTTAGAAGCTTAGGAGGAGTAACTTAAATTATTTGTGAAGAGTGAAAAGGAACCTTGTAAGGATTGTGTGTGCAGGCAGAAACACACTCAATATCACATTGTTCAGGAGGAGCAATCGAGTTGTGTAAGGAGACCTGTTGCAAGGTGTGAAAAGGATCAAATTTGACTAGGTGTCAAAGAAAACCCTTAGGGAGTTGGAGGTTCAAAGAAAGAACAAGTTCCATAAATTTGGAAAGAGAAACCTTCAAGAAGGAGAAGTTTCTAAGTGTTTGCAAGTTGAGTGGTCAATATCCATTCAGGAGGAAGCGGGATCATTCTAGACCATCAAATATGGTAGATTTGCATGGAATTTAGCCATGAATCCTTTTGGCACTTTGTGGTTTCGGAGTGTTTTGAAGTATTGAGGAGTGATATTGGTGAAGTCTGAAATCACGAAGCGATCCTAATCGTTGGTTGTGAGGAGGATACATGGCAATGGATAAGTGAGTTTGGAAGGTAGAGCTTCGAGAGTCTTACGTGGAGCAAAAGTCAATTTTTTGCAAAGTCGTGAAGGGCAGGGAAATCTGGACCGTCGGATCCGAGGAGGAAACATGGAGCGTGGAGATTTATTTCATAGGTTTGATACTCCAGGAGAAAGAATGCGAAAGGAGTGTTGACCACAGGTCAAACAAAGAGAAACAAGGAGCAATATCGACCGTAGATCAAGGCAAGCACGTGGATCTCATCCTATAGATTCGGAGAGGAAGAACTTCAAGAGAGACAGTGTGTTGAAATGGTTGGAAACCCAGAAGCCAAAATTTTGAAGGAGATAGCCACCATTGGTTGTGAGAGGGATGCGCGAACCATGGATCTGGTTCCAAGTCATTTCGTTAGTTCGGATTTCGCATGGAAAGAGATATGTTGCATCCAAAGCAGTCGAGGCTTGAACTTACGAAGTGCTCAAGAGATTGAGCCCCAAGACACAACCCAAGGTTGCATGTGGAGAAGGGCTAGCTAAAAGGAGCTAGCGCCCAAAACTTAAAATTTTAAAGGTGCTAAGGAAAGGGGTCCGCAGGTATCATATGACCTGCGCCTAAGGTGATAAAAGGGCCTATGTTTAATTCAATTTGGGGCCAAAAAAATCTCAAGGAGATAATTCATTTCAGATAGCTAAATATCCTATACCGAGAGGTCGCGCAGCCCCGAGGAGAGAAGGGGGGGATCTGCATCATAAATGTAATGGAACAATCCTCTCGACTGAGAAATGTATGGAAATATCATAAACCATATATTTGGAAACAAGGCTTCAAGATCTCGATCTACAACATGAGGGGGTCTTCAAATGTGCTCTGATACATGTTCGAAAACACAGGTATTCCAACATAGGATGAAAACCTTCAGTATGTTAGGTTAAAATTAACTCGATGAAAGATTCAAATTTGTTAGGTCAATAGTTTTGGTTTGAGGCATATGGTTTTGGTAACCCATGGATTACATGTAATGAAATCCTTTAAAAGGCTAGTGATACTCCAATGAAATGTGTCAAGAGTTGAGTAGTGAAGGCTCACTTGGTCGGGGATAGGAGATTGGTTGGCTTGGCTAGGTTTGGCCAACGAAAATAGTAGATATGTTGTTGGTTAGTTTTTCCCGCAAGGGTTTTCCAGAATAAATTTCATGTGATTTATGTGTATTGTTGCTATGTTATTGGAATTTTCAACTCTCTCACATTTTTATTTCCTAACAACTAGTATCAGAGAAAGGTTAATGTGGACTCTCTAGCAAAAGTGGTTTTAAATATGAGATCCATAAAGAGCATAAGGAGAAGAGTTGAGCCATGATTCCATTGAGAGAAATACCGAGAAAGGGTTTGCAGGAGCAAGAGATCAGAGAATAAGTCGAATGGAAGATTTAGAGAGCATGTTATTTGAGTCTAGCGTTGTGGCACCAGATTAGTCACTTATTTGGTGGTTACTGATTGAAGACCCCAAATACCTCCCTCTACCTCAGATAAAATATCCCACAAGTAGTGGATCTTCATCTACATCTCATTTCAAGGAATTGTGCTGAACTTCACAGACCTGACAGCATGGGTGTGGGAATGAACAACTTGAGGTGATTTTTTTGACAAGACAGAGATCAAGATGGGGGAGCTAGAGGATAAACTAAATAAAGGGAATGTTGAAAACCCATTCAGTGATCCAATGGCGTGAAAAACAGACCGGGAAGAGAAAAATAACTGAGATTCGGCATTTGCACCAACTTAGCTGCCACACCACGAAAATGTGTTCCAATATGAAGTGAATAATGGTTTTCCACAACATGTAGATATTCCATGTATTTGCATGGTGATGAATGGTGTGAAAACCACAATTCCATGGCTTTTGAGAGATTATGATGAATACGGGGAAGGAAACATAGATAACTGGGTTGCTAAAGTATATTAGCAAGGAAGGATTTGACACCTCCAGCGAAATTGGTTGATACAGAGAATCAAGGTTTACAAGAAGAGAATGAATGGGATAGTGATAGTGAGAATGATTTGTAAATTATCCTCAATGATGATCGAGTAGTTTATCCCAATTTAAAGAGAAATGATATGCCAAGAGGAAGACTAGGTAGGCACCCTCAAAAATCAGAAAGCACATCGGATGTGAGATCGGGTCAATGTGAAGGTATTTTGCGAAGAAGATATAGAAATAAATTGTTGAATTGTAAGAAGTTCATGGATATCGGTGGTTGGCATTGGCTAGTGCTTGGTGTTGACTAGAAATTGTGAATGAGTCAACATGTGTAAAGTGGAGTGTTGATAGGCTCAACTAGGTTCAAGGAAATGGTAGATTTTATGGTGGACGAAGAACACAGAGAGGAGCGTGCTATGGAGAGTCACGTTGGTTTCTACAATGGAAAGGAGAGAGGATGGAGGAAGAAGTGTCAGGATAGAAACACTGAAAAATAAATAAAAATTGATGGAGTTGAATGTAAATGGGCATACAACTATAAGACATGGTTAGGCATGCATACCCTGGGTTTAAAATTTCATCGGTAAAGTATAAACATAGACCTAGGTGATGGGGGGAGCATGTAGGATTCTCGAATACCGTGAATTTGAGGAAGGTTTGGCTAGATTTGGTCATGGGAAAACCAAATTCAAGTTTAAAGGGCGGAATGTTAGGTTAAAATTGACTCAGTGAAAGGTGAAAGAGTCAAATTTGTTAGGCCAATAGTTGTGGTTTCAAGCATATGGTTTTGGTAGCCCATGGATTACATGTAATGAAAGCCTTGAAAATCTAGTGATACTCCAATTTAATGTGTCAAGAGTTGAGCGATGAAGGCTCACTTGGCTGAGGCTAGGAGATTTGTCGGTTTGGATGGGTTTGACCAAGGGAAACAATAGATATATTGTTGGTTGGTTTTTCCCGCAAGGGTTTTCCAAGATAAATCTCATGTGATTTATGTGTGTTGTTTATATGTTATTGGAATTTTTAACTCTCTCATATTTTTATTTCCTAACACAATAACCACTCACATACTCATATCAAAGATCAACATATTGATGTTTTTACGTGGTAAAACCCTTGTGGGGAAACATCCATGGCCCCAACCAAGGTGGCCACTTGAGGCAATTTATTAATGCAAAAAAAAATTACAAGAGAGTTTATCACAATCGATCATCGGAAAATGACCCTCCATGATTTTTAAAAAAAGATCATGGACCAATCGAGTGCTAAGCCATAGATCAATGTAGTCATTAAGATTGAGGAGAATATGATTTGTTAGATCACTCTATGTTGGTAACATATCATGACCATGGATTACAAATGTATACTAAAGAACCATACTAAGAAGCACATTTTAACCTAACGACACATTAGACCAAGTTAATATTAACTAATTCCTAAGTGTCTAAATATCCTAACAATATAGAGACCCTTATGAATGGATTGAAACTTAGTTAACCTCACACGTTATCCAAGGCCCCAACATAACATATTTGAATTGACACATTAATTCAAACATTAATTGTGTGAATAGGTATTGTCCCCCAGGTCATTCATAAACTTTATAGGGATGAATGTTGGGGAATAATGTGTGGGAAACCTTCCCATTCCACTCCAAAAGTTTGATCTAGTTCTCAAGCTAGAGGGGGGATTCCCTTTACTTTATAATATGTATTTTATTAAGCTCATAGAGATTTTGTGGATGTATAATGATGAATCATGATCACTTCAACAAAATATGGAACGATAGTGTATATTTCATCTGAAGTGACAGTGGTAAGTTATTGAACGCTACTTGATATGCAATCAACTAGGTTTTTTCATAAGGGTGTATTAATCATGATTGCATCTATAGAAGATATCATGATCAAAAGAATGGGGATGAACTTAAGAAGAGGTTGAAAAATAATTTCTTAAGTTTTAATTCATTGCATAGATAATTAAATGGGAAAGCACACAAACATGGATCCATTGATCCATTCAACACAATATGAGACAAAGAATAGAATTTTCTTTCTTCAAAATGCATGCTAGGAAATCCTATATTTTTAAGGGATAACTTAGAACAAAGAAGTTGGTGACATTAACATATGTTTTCTTTCCACAAGAAAAAGGATAGCTCGAACTTCATCCAATATTAATTTTCATACTATCATATCATCTGAACATTTATTAAAAAGTATAAACTAGCTTCAAAACCTCCATACCATTTGTATGAGAGATCACTTGTGTATTATGTGAGTTTGCTTGTTTCATGGATTCTTTTCAAGGAATTTCACATGTGTTCAATTCCATGTTTCCTAAAAATATTACTATAATTTCAAATGAATTGAGAAAACATGAATATAGAAATATTATCAAATATCCCTCTATTAAATTTTGGATGTAGAATATTTTCAAACCATTTATAAGGGAGTATAAATTAGAATTTAACCTCCCATATCATTCTCAACAAAGGTTGTAATAGTCCCTTTTGTTGGATTTACTTCACACACACCTAAAATTTATTTTTCCTAAGGTTTTTCCTTTTTTATTAGTCATAATTATCATTATCCAGTCTCCTATATTTTAGGGGAGAATATTCCACCTGGAGAATATTCTCTTTCAGTTGACACTTTAGTTTGACTAGTTGAGTTGAGTTTAGATGTTGCATTGGTTTTGTCACCATGCAACATTGGGATCATCGCCAACTAATATGCACTTTCCTTGGGATCATCACCAGACTAGCACATTACCCTTGATTTCCTAAGTTAACTCCTCACTACTCTTTGTTCAGTCAGTTAATTGAAGACTAGTTGACTAGTTAACTCACCTAGGTTGTAGTCCACTTCCGTAACTGCCTAAGAGACTAGACTAGGTGGAAGTTTACTCCTATAATTTTTGGTGTGTGTCCAGATCACTCTAGACCACCACTATGGCTCATTATTTACTCATGTATCCTATATATATTGTAAATTATTCACTCTTTGAGTGTGGAATACGATTAATGAGAATTCTTCCATTATTTCTCTCTTGCTTCTTCTTTCACAATTTCTCTCTGCAAATGTGTGTGGTATTTTCTAGATAGATATATTATGTGTAGGTTCAACACATTTACATGGTATCAGAGCCAATGAACTACTAAGAAAAAGCTACACCAAATTATTTTTGCAGGTACTGAAGATTGAAGAACGCAGAAAATATGGAATTTATGTTCTACTCACCGATAATACTTCTCACGCCTCATAACTATTTGGAGTGGAATCCAAAAACTATGATTATTCTCAGATGTAGAGGCTTGTACCAAATAACTATGGCAATGGAAGTAGAGCTTGATTCTGTCGATGAGAAAAATGACTTTCTCAATAGACAAGATATGGCCATAGGATGTATCCTCTATTTTATTTCTCCCAAAATTCTCCATCAAGTATATGATGACTCACAAGAATTCACTCCAAATGATTTATGGATTATATTAGAGGTTTTATTTTGGAATAAGGAAGAATGCATGAAAAATGTTGACGAGATAGAGAATGTAGAAAATCCACTAGAAGATAAATCATCTCAGTTTGAAGAGCCTTCTACACAAGTATCTACAAAAATTTGTATTCCATTAATTGAATATGATGTCTACTCCATTTCATATTTGTTTTATGAAATTCATGTGGAATATTTATGGCATGCATCTCAGGAGTCACATGCAGATACTTTTCCATGCACAATGCATGCATCTCAGGAGACAAAAAGGGAGTCGCACACATCAAACTCAATTATGATATTTTCTGAGAAATCTTTTTAGAAACAAAATGGATACTTTAATTCCTCTTGGTAAAATGTTCAATTTCAAAAAAAAAATAGTCCAAACTAAATTCCATGAAGTGAAGTTATAATCGTTTTAAAATCAACAAAATTTCTGCGTTTTTCCGAAAACAGTCGTACGGTTTTCAAAATTTCATCGAAACTTTATTTGGATATTATTCATTACAAGAAGATAAGTGGATATGTTTGGAAATATTAATGGTTCATACACTTCATCAGATCCATGCAAACATCTACATATTCAACAAAATCTTCAACGAACACAAACTTGCACAGTTGCGAGGTCTTCTTGGAGTGAAGGACAAGGTTGCTTAGCAACTGCCTTTTGTTCCTTCTCATTTTTATTTTTTTATGCATTGTAATTTGAGGAGGGGTTTTTCCCATGAGGTTTTCCCTCTTTCCTCACTTTATTTCAGTGTATGTTTTGTATTTGGATACCTAACATGGCCTCGTTGTCGGGACCCATTCTTTATTTTCACCATAGTGATGTTCAGGGAGGGTGTTGGAGTTACTTCACACACACCTAGTATTTATTTTTCCTATGGTTTTTCCTTTGTTATTAGTCATAATTAGTCATTATCCAGTCTCCTGTATTTTAGAGGAGAATATTCCACCTGGAGAATATTCTCTTTCAGTTGACACTTCATTTTGACTAGTTGAGTTGAGTTTAGATGTTGCATTGGTTTTGTCACCATGCAACATTGGGATCATCACCAACTAATGCGCACTTGCCTTGGGATCATCACCAGACTAGCACATTACCCTTGATTTCTTGAGTTAACTCCTCACTACTCTTTGTTCAGTCAGTTAATTGAAGACTAGTTGACTAGTTAACTCACCTAGGTGGAAGTTCACTCATGTAACTGCCTGAGAGACTAGACTAGGTGGCAGTTTAATCCTGTAACTGCTGGTGTGTGTCCAGATCACTCTAGACCACCACTATGGCTCATTATTTACTCATTTATCCTGTATCTATTGTAAATTATTCACTCTTTGAGTGTAGATACAATTAATGAGAATTCTTCCATTATTTCTCTCTTGCTTCTTCTTTCACAATTTCTCTCTGCAAATGTGTGTGGTATTTTCTAGCTAGATCTATTTTGTGTAGATTCAGCACGTTTACACCTTTAATATATTATCCAACTTCCATACTAATTTGTAACCAAAAAAAAGCAAAAGTGAATTCTCATGTGAGGTTTGATTGGGTGGCATTGGAGAAGAGAATGATCAAAGTACACATATACTTTTGGAATCCATATGCCTAGGATCATTCCTTTAAGATCAAAGAGGTATTGGTGCTTGGATGAATCCTTGTTAGATCTCACTATGATTCAAATCACACACTCATAATGATTTTTGGATCAAAGAGAGTGATCATGACATTATCTTTATTAGGTTTTAGAAACCATGGACAACTTCTATCACACAAGTTCAACGACTTGAAAACATGCCTAGAATTATCCTTCTAGGTATGATTGGGTGGAATTTGAATACAAAATAAAAACCACTTTCATAGGAATGAATACTAGTTTGGGATATACGAATCCAATGTTGATGGTGTCCTTGATATTTTGATGATAAGGGTGAACCAATGAATCACATAGAAATTATAAAAAATAATAATACTCCTAGTTGACCAATAATTGTTAGAAGAAGATAGGATTTGTTAAGGGGAAATTCATTCTCAACAATGTGGTTTTTTCTTGGGAGTCCTTGGAGTGGGATAGGGAGACTAAGAAGTAGTCCCTTATCCTAAAATTTGATTTTGACAAGGCATACAATTAGGTTGATTTTTCCTTTATTTTGGAGATGTTGATATGCTTGGGTTTTGGCCCTTGATGTGTTTTTTTGTGAACACTCTCTTCACAAGTGTTTCATATTTTATATATGTAAATAGATCCCTTTATCCATGGATTTTCTTGCATTTCTCTATTCACATATCTCTTGAGAATAATTCACTTGTATGGAATGAAGAGGATACCCTAGAATTCTCTAACTTAAAGGTTGATATGACCTCTACACCAATGTTTGGAACCCCTAATTTTAGTAAAACATTCATAGTGGAATGTGATGCATCAGGACAAGGATGTGTAAAAATACTAATGCAATAAAGGATATCATTATATTTTGAAAGTAAACAACTCAAGGGAGAAGATTTGGTGAAATCTACTTGTGAAAATGAAATGTTAGTGATTCTACATGGAATGAAGAAATGTCAATGTATCTCTGATTGGAAGGCATTTTAAAGTCAAGACTAACCATGACAACCTAACATATGTTTTGGAGAAATGGTTATCTTCAAAATACATAACCTAGCTAAGAGACATGACATAATTAAGGGATATAATCATTCACCATTGTAACAAGTCAATGTGTATAAGTATGCCATCACATCACATTGTATCAATCTCATGTCCATATTATATCAATCTATATCTCATATCTCATTCATTTATTTATATATTATTTGATCTATATGGATTTCAATTGTCTATACTTATGTTGGATATTCCATTACTGAACTATTGTTCATTACATTGGCATGAAAGCCAAGTATGATCATGGACTTTGGCCATTTTAACAATACATTTTGTTCTCAAATGGTACGGGAAACAAATGTGCCCATTGAAATTCATTTCCACTATGATAAGAAGTTGTTTAAGGTTCATAAATTGTTGTTTAAAAAAATCATTCCATTGGTGTACAATCAATGTACATCATCCTATGCATATATATTATAGAAGATATATATTTTAGTTTCTAAAGAACCCTAGTGTGCCAAATTATAAATTATGTTGGTGACAAATATGTCATTCAAGTTATCAGAAATCAATGTATAAGTCTATGTTGGAAACTAACTAACATCATTAAGAAAATAGCCATTGTAATAGCCACCAAAGGGGATCCACCACAAATCAAGTTACATCTAGAAACAAATGCATATATTTCACATTGGTAGAGACAGTTCAAAAAAGCATTGTTAGATGATATCTAACTATTGGACCAAAGTGTAGTTATCTACCTCCATTTTAGAGAGTCGCCTAATCCATAACACAGAATCCACTAAGAATTCACCATTGAGGGGTTACGTTATTACATGGTAGACGAACCATTTCAAGAGGCTCTGTCATTTAATTTAATCAGGTTTCCAAGGGAAAAATCTTCCATACATTATACAATCAATGTTGTAGGCACAAGTAAAAATGGAAAATCCAAGTATGTCTACTAATAAACATTTGATGATCAACGAAGTGACACCAGTGTGAAAAAAATGTATCTACCAAAAATGGAACTAGAAAACAATGCAAGTATGATAAGAAAAAATAAAGCTACAAAAAAACCTTATCAACATCCTAATATGATGTACGAGCATCGCTCCAAGCCAGCTACATGCCATCCAGCTAGCACATCAAAGCGCACATTCAATGGAAGGAGAGAGGCACAGTCCTCTTGTTTTTCAAATTTTGAAATTGTATTAAATGTTGTAAGGTGAAGAGCCAAATGCCATGCATGTGCGCGGGCTTTAGATAAAGGTTTCCTTAAATAGTTGTAAGGCTGAGATCTAGATCTAATTCAGACTAGACAGCCATTCAATGTAATTGGATGTGAATTAAAGAGAGTTGGTGAGATGGAGGAAAGCGCTCGCGGAACCCCCTTTTGTAAAAAGATCTTCTTTGTATATAGGTTAGTCGGTAGAGTAGAGAGGCAGATAGAACAGAAGATAGAGAAAAGAGAGGGAACCGAGACTCTGTTGCAGTCCGAGCTCGAACACATTGTAATTAGACATTGATGTTAATACAAAGTAGTTTTTCCTGCATATGTGTTTTCTATGTTTTTATGTGTCTTTTATGAATGTTGTGGGTTCATTCATGCTGTAGATGTATGTTAAGTTCCATCTGCAGGAGATAGATAGATTTTCCTATCTGTGAGTTCTTTGATTTCAAGTTTGGATTCTTTGTGGTTTCATGCAAGAGGTTGCATGACAGAATATTGTGGGTTCTGTAAGCCAGTGCAAGGAGTGCACTTCTGAATTATGCAGAATTCTAGAAAAAGACGTGCCTAGAGGGCGCACCAGAGGAAGTCATTGAATCAAGGAGGAATCCTCAAGTTTGTTTAACACCTTGAAGAAGAAACTATGCAGAGGAGAGAACAGAGAGGAGAAGCAGAATTGCTGAGAATTCTGTAAAGGCTCTACCAGGAGGGCATTGAGAAAATACACAGGATACATTGAGGAGAAATCTATTTCGAGTTCGGTGAGAAGACAGAGTCACTGAGGATTCTGGAGAAATCTGCCAGGTGGGCATTGAGTGGGTGCAAGTGTGCATAGAAATAACTCTTGTTTGAGTTCAGAGAGAAGAGAAGTGTCACAGGAGGAGACACTCACAGGGTTACTGAACACCCTGCAGGCTCAGCAAAGCATGCTTGAGCAGGAAGTTGTCAGAGGGAACTTACATCTCTTCAAGGAGAGAAAGGGACAGAGACACTTTGAGGTCAGAGCCACATATAAGATCAGAAGAGATAGCACCATTTCATGCAAAGGTCCTTGCAAGAGGTTGCAGAGTTTGAAGGAACCTTTGAGATTCAGATAAATAAAGCTCAGCAAGGAGGGCTTGAGCAGAAGGTAGTTAGGAGGACACCATATTTCCCTTTGAGGACACAGCAGGGTGAGTCCCCTAGAGGCTCGGGTAAACAAATCTCAGGAAGGATAGTGCCTTAGTGTACTGAGTAACAACAGAGTGAGAATAAGGTCGAGAAACCCTTTGAGGTTTCACATTCGACAAAGTTCAGGAGGGGTAGAATTCCTAGAACGCAGGCGATATCCAAAGGAAATTGAGCTCACAGAGGAAGCAAAGTTTGAGGCCTTTGAAACTTCAAAAAATATCCCAAGGGGAGGAAGGGAGTTCTCAAGCTCAGGAGGGAGCACAGCTGCCATTAGATCAGTTGGAGAGGCGAGATCTAGACCATCAAGTTTCATGTCCAGCCAACAGGAGGAGAGAGCACCAGGAAGAGAAACATATCTAGGTCGTCAGATCTAGTGCAAAGGATCGATAGCCATCGGATCTGGAAGAAGGCGCACAGAATTTAACCTCTAGGAGGTCACGCAGGAGAAGAGCTGAAAACGGACGGTTGAGACGCTTCGTGGAGAAGTGCCGAAAATCCCGTGGACTGTCGGATCTCACAGATCTGTGAGAAGGTTAAGGCTGAATGTATTTTAGCATTTTGGAATTTTGGCATTTCAGGGTTCAACATTTCAGCAATCCCGATGGCAAGGAGCTGGGGCACTTTTCATTGAAAACCCCGAAGTCGTGAAACGCAACGTGTTCTTGCAGCAGGGTGTGGTCACGGAGGAAGAAACCACATGGACTGAGGTTTGGTCAGGGGTTAATCATTTTTGAGCCCATTTCAGAATTTGGGGATTGGAGTGACGAGTGATTTTGGAGTCACTGTGTCGTGAACTCCCAGTTCGCGAAATACCTAAAAGATCTGAGCCATTTCGGGAATTCGGGGATTCAGACACCGGTGATTCAAAAGGGAAAGGAGTGAAGGAGCCAAAGCCTGTTAAGCCCTTTTCGGCATTCCGGGACCCGGGTGTTCGAGAGGCCAAGAGTCAGGAGACGTGGAGTCTCGACTCGCGATATCGCAAAATCCTGAAAGCATTCGGAGGAATAGCACCCCCTTTTCAGCATTTCGGCATTTCAGGGTTTGGAAAGTAGAGGAGGCAGTGGTTTGGGTCGCTGCATTTCAAACTCCCGATTACCGAAATCCTGATATAGCCAAGACCGTTGGGTTGAGGGAGAACTCTATTTCAAGTTCGGTGAGAAGGAGGTGAAGACTCATGCCCGGTGCATGTCGTGCAGGTGGGGTTTTCATGGAAGGACCTGTGGATCGAATTCATGGGGTTCCAGTGAGGGCCCGAAAGAACCATCTGAATTTTTCATATTCAAAGAAGAACGATCCTGTGTGGATCTTGACCCGAGGGCAGGAGGTTTGCGTCAGAGTGGTATCAGAACAGGATTTGACTTCTGTAGGCGACAGAGGAAGGGAGTGTCAAGCTTTGATTATAGATAGAAGAAGAAGGAAGACAGAGTGTTGAAGCTCTGTGATGATTGTTGCAAGGTGCGCAACAGTCAATAGATAGTCAAGAGGGTTGTAGGATATGCTGGAAGCACTCACGATTGTAGAGTGACAGCAATGAGTTTTCCAGGAGGGTAGACAGGAACAGGAAGATGGCTATTGAATGCCATGGACACGGTGGAAAGAATAACCACCAGCAGTAGAGAAAAGATGAGATGGATGAAGAACTCACTGAGATAAGGGTGAGAATGGAAGATCTTTAATTGCAAGTGCAGCAGAATGCAAAGACACATTGGGTGTATGAATGGCCTCTGAGGAGGAAAGAAAAGTGGCCAGTCAAGAAATTGTTAGCCAGAAGACAGCAAAGGCTGTTGAGGAGGTGGTTGAGGTATGCGAAAATCCTCAGGGCCACAAAGGAAGTGGTTCATGTGTGTGAACTAGAAGCTGGGAGAAATCTCAGTGATGATGAGGAAGAGGGATCAAATCTCATAAACTGCCAAGAGGGCAGGGATGAATTTTTGAATTGCTAGGTGGGAAATGAAATGAGATCATTGGAGGATCTCATAGACTGTCAGGAGGACAGCCATGGAAATTCATATTGCTAGGAGGGCAATGGTATGAGATTAACAGAGGATCTCATAAACTGTCAGGTGGGCAGAAGTGGAATTTCAAGTTTCCAGGTGGGAAATGGAAAGAGATCAGTGGAGGTTCTCATGTACTGCCAAGGGAGCAGTGGTGAAATTTTAGATTGCCAAGTGGGCAATGAGATGGGATCACAGGATCTCATAGACTGCCAGGTGGGTAGCAGAAAATTCCCAAATTGCCAAGTGGCTAGGGGAAAGGAGATGAGACTGTCTGAAAATCTCATGAACTCATAGGAGAAGTCAGATCAGCAAGGAGTGCTGACAGGTGAGGATTAGAAGAGAATTCTGATGATTGGGGGAATTCAGGTATTCCTGACAAGTTGAGGCCAACAAAGGTGTTGCAGATGCAACAACAATAGGAGGACAACCAAAAAAACTTGTCATGGAGGAAGAAGTGGAGCAGACACTAATGTTTGCCCAAGGAGATGAAGGAGATGAGAATCTGGAAGAATGTCTCAAAATTTTCAGCCATGAAGCTAAAAAGGAGATGACTGCAGCACGGGAGATTGCAACAAAAGAAGATGAGCATTCACTGGAATGGCTCGAAATTTTTGGCCAGGGAGTCAAACAGAAGGTAACTATAGTACTAGAGACTACAGAAGAAAAAGAGGAGGAAGCAGAAAACATAGATTTTGTTGTTCTATGTGAATAAATTGAAGCCTTGGAGAGAAGGGTGAAGGTGTAGAACATGCACATCCAACAGATCAGGTTGGAGACAGAGGGAGAATACTATCCCAAGGAGTGACTAGAGGAAGCTGGAAATACACCAGCAGGAGAAATGGCAGAAGCAAAGCTGTCAAAGGGAGAAGTTGAGCAACAACTCAATGAGGAGACTGCAAAATTGGAATCTGTAGCAGAGTGGCAAGATAAGGCCATAGGAGATGGATAATATTATAAGGGGGATCAAGTTGATCTACCCATTTGTAGGGAAGAAGAGCAGCGGAGCAGCCTGCAAAAGGAGAGCCATCCCAGGGAGCAACTGGATGAGATAATTGAGGAGATCATAAGGCTAATGATCAGATCAGCAGAAGCGGTCAGCAAAGGGAAGTTGAGAAGAGGAGGACCTGCCATAGCAGTAGGGCAGCAGAAGCAACAACAGCAGTGAAACGATGGAGTGGATGGACAGCTCCAAAGAACTGTTTGGGATCCAGGTGGATTTCAACAACCATGCTGGGAAGCTCATGAGCAAGATCTCATGAATTTCTCATAGCAGAGGAGTATGATGCAGGAGCATCGCTCCAAGCCAGCTACACGCCATCTAGCCAGCACATCAAAGCGCGCATTCAATGGAAGGAGAGAGGCGCAGTCCTCTCATTTTTCAAATTTTGAAATTGTATTAAATGTTGTAAGGCAAAGAGCCAAAAGCCATGCATGTGCACAGGATTTAGATAAAGGTTTCCTTAAATAGTTGTAAGGATGAGATCTAGATCTGATTCGGACTAGACAACCATTCAATGTAATTGAATGTGAATTAATGAGAGTTGGTGAGATGGAGGGAAGCGCTCGAGGATCCCCCTTTTGTAAAAATATCTTCTTTGTATCTAGGTTAGTCGGTAGAGTAGAGAGGAATATAGAACAAAAGATAGAGAAAAGAGAGGGAGTCAAGACTTTGTTGCAGTCCGAGCTCGAACACATTGTAATTAGACATTGATGTTAATACAAAGCAGTTTTTCCTGCATACGTGATTTCTATGTGTTTATGTGTCTTTTATGAATGTTGTGTGTTCATTCATGCTGTAGATGTATGTTAAGTTCCATCTACAGGAGATAGATAGATTTTCAAATATATGAGTTCTTTGATTTCAAGTTTGGATTCTTTGTGGTTTCATGCAAGAGGTTGCATGACAGAATACTGCAAGTTCTGTAAGCCAGTTCAAGGAGTGCACTTCTGAATTCTTTGGAATTCTAGACAAAGACGTGCCTAGAGGGCACACCAGAGTAAGTCATTGACTCAAGGAGGAAGCCTCAAGTTTGTTGAACACCTTGAAGGAGAAACTGTGCAGAGGAGAGCACGGAGAGGAGAAGCAGAATTGTTGAGAATTATGTAAAGGTTTTGCCAAGAGGGCATTGAGAAAATGCACAGGATGCATTGAGGAGAACTTTATTTCAAGTTTGGTGAGAAGACAGAGTCAGTGAGGATTCTGTAGAACTCTGTCAGGCGGGCATTGAGTGGGTGCAAGTGTGCACAGAAGGAACTCTTGTTTGAGTTCAAAGAGAAGAGAAGTGTCACAGGAGGAGACACTCATAGGGTTACTGAACACCCTACAGGCTCATCAAAGCGTGCTTGAGCAGGAAGTTGCCAGAGAGCACTTACATCTCTTCAAGGAGAGAAAGGGACAGAGACACTTTGAGGTCAGATCCACAGATAAGCTCAGAAGAGATAGCACCATTTCAAGCAAAGGTCCTTGCAAGAGTTTGCAGAGATTTAAGGAACCTTTGAGGTTCAGAGAAATAAATCTCAGCAAGGAGGGCTTGAGAAAAAGGTAGTCAGGAGGACACCAGATTTCCCTTTGAGGACATAGAATGGTGAGTCCCCTAGAGGCTCGAGTAAACAAAGCTCAGAAAGGATAGTCCCTTAGCACACCGAGTAACAACAGAGTGAGAATAAGGTCGAGAAACCCTTTGAGGTTTCACAGTCGACAAAGCTCAAGAGGGATAGCATTCCTAGAATGCAGGCGATATCCAAAGGAAATTGAGCTTGCAGAGGAAGCAAAGGTTGAGGCCTTTGAAACTTCAAAAAATCTCCCAAGGGGAGGAAGGGAGTTCTCAAGATCAAGAGGGAGCACAGTTGTCGTTAGATCAGCTGGAGAGGTGAGATCTGGACCATCGAGTTTCATGTCCAGACAATAGGAGGAGAGAGCACCAAGAAGAGAAATAGATCTAAGCCATCAGATCTAGAGCAAAGGACCAATAGTCGTCAGATCCAGAGGAAGGCGCACGGAATTTAACCTCTGGGAGGTCGCGTAGGAGAAGAGATAAAAACGGACGGTGGAGACGCTTCGTGGAGAAGTGATAAAAATCCCGTGGACCGTCGGATATCACAGATCTATGAGAAGGTTAAGGATGAATGTATTTTAGCATTTTGACATTTCAAGATTCGGCATTTCGGCAATCTCGATGATAAGGAGCTGGGGCACTTTGCATTGAAAACCCCGAAGTCATGAAACGCGACGTGTTCTTGTAGCAAGGCATGGTCACAAAGGAAGTAGCCACATGGACCAAGGTTTGGTTATGGGTTTACCGTTGTTGAGCCCATTTCGGCATTCTGGCATTTCAGAATTTGGGGATTGGAGTGACGAGTGATTTTGGAGTCACTGCGTAGTGAACTCCCGGTTCGCGAAATCTCGAAAAGATCTGAGCCATTTTGGGAATTCGGGGATTCGGACACCAGGGATTCGAAAGGGAAAGGACTGAAGGAGCCAAAGCCCATTAATCTCTTTTTGGCATTCCAAGACCCGGGTGCTCGAGAAGCTAGGAGTCAGGAGACGTGGAGTCCCGACTCACGATATCGCGAAATCCCGAAAGCATTCGGAGCAATAGCACCCCCTTTTCAGCATTTTGACATTTTGGGGTTCGAAAGGTAGAGGAGGCAGTGGTTTGGGTCATTGCATTTCAAACTCCCAGTTACCAAAATCCCGATACAGCCAGGACCGTTGGGTCGAGGGAGAACTTTATTTTGGGTTTGGTGAGAAGGAGGTGAAGACTCACGCCTGGTGCACATCGTGCAGGTGGGGTTTTCATGGAAGGACCTGTGGATCAAATTCATGGGGTTCTAATGAGGGCCCGAAAGAACCATCTGAATTCTGTGGATTTGAAGAAGAACGATCCTGTGTGGATCTCAGCCTGAGGGCAGGAGGTCTGTGTCATAATCACAAGAATTGATTCGTTAACCAATCAATGTAATAACATCACTCTAAGCATAATTTTGGCACCCAAATTTTTGGATAGCAGATCAACCTTGTGTGCATGTCAGTTTTGTGCACACACATCAGAAGTTGCACGATGGATGGAATAAGGCATGTGCACCAATTTAGTTCCATATTTCTCACAGAAGAGTGGAAAGATACAGCATGCACGTTGAGACAAAATAAAATCTTCGAAAATATTTCCGAATAATGAACCTAGATAGCACGAGAGATCGTGGGACAAATGATGGATGACATAGCAAGTTCATTGGACTTCCATTCTCCAAGAATGGTTACATGGGTTGCATGAAGACAGTTGAAGCGTTTGGAACTAGATATCACTAGAGAAAGTGGAGTGGAGAAGAAAGGGATAGAGCACCAGAGAATAAAGAGAAGAATAAGGAAATGAGAAAGAGAGAAGTCTTACAGAGGGAGAGGAGAAGAGAAGAATTTTTCTGAGGTCTACAAGGAGGAAATCCAAGTTTTGTATGAGACATGTTCTGAGATTTGTGACAGTTTTGCATGAGTTTAGAAAATTCATGTTTAGAATCTGTAATGGAGTTAGTCCAGTAGTGTTGAGTATGGATAGAGAGCGCATGGCACATTGTAATGAAAAAACTATAGAATGGATCAGAGAGAGAAGCATGATCCCATTTGTAATGTGGATTTCTTGATGTATCCATTCTGATTTTTAATGGATGATTGTGTTAATGATTTATGTTGTATCCATTCTAATTTTTAATGGATGATTGTGTTAATGATAGACTAGATGGATTTATTTTCTGCTTTATCCCTTCATATATGACACAAGACCAAATGGTCTCTGTGATTCTCATAACATCTCAAGTGACACCTTATTCGATCCTCAACTAAATATTGATATGTTGACGCGTAGGGGTTTTATTGGTCAACTATGGATGAACCCCCTAGTGTTAGGAAGGATGTGTGTAAGCGAGCTAAAAAATGGTTATGTTGTCGGGACCTGAAGGTTTTCTATTTCATAATGAACGGAGAGAATGAGGTGGAATCCATCTTAGGAGGAAATACAAGAATGGTTATATGCGAAGGAAGATGAGTTTGCACAATGAGAGACCAAGGGTCTGATAACAAACATTAAACATTTTAAAGAGAGGTATATCAATATTGATTTTCATGATATTTTATTTTCTAAGTTTCCATGTTTTCTCTTTGAATGGTTGAAGAGGCAAACCTCCATTAATACTGCTCTAAGACCCCTAGAACCACTAGTCTGGGACAAGACTACAGTCGATAGACTAAAAATGTTGGATAATAAGTGGGCTCAAGTAATCGATTTCTAGTTTTCTCAAGTGAAGGAGGGATACATTATTGAGTTCTCCATAGAATACAATGATTCTTTCAGTGAGGCTAAAAGAAAGTTTGTTGAAGGTCCTTGGAAGAGATTGTTGGAAGAAATCTTGTTATTGATCAATATGTTTTTCATAATGAAAGGATTGATGTGTATGGAAATGGATCGGATGGTTGTGAAACACACCTAACCCCCTAATATATATTAGGTTGGTGGGGTGTTCAATTCGCTTTCTTTCTTCCATTAAACTACTACTCAGGTTTCTCTACAAGTTCCCTCTTTTGATTCCCAATCACAACAAAATCCCTTCTCAGACTTAGTAACAACACCTCAGGGTCTAAATACCCTTAAGTGGATGGTTAGGATCATCCATAGACATCATATTTACGATTCAAACTACCTCAGACTCTCTCTCTCTCGTCAGAATCAACTTTGTACCCATTCAAAATCCATTCTGACAAGCCTTCTCCGACAAGTTGTTTTAGGTGAATCCAATGGTCCTCGGAGACAGAGATCGACCATTATGATTTACTCTTGGGGCTTCAAATTACTCAAAAGTTATTCCCAACTTTGTTTAGAATTCTTAAATGGGTAAGTGGGTCCTACGATAGATCCATGTTTTTCACTACACATCATTCACCTTTCTATCAACAACTTAGATTTACTCTCGAAGCCCTCACCATCTGAGTCTCTCCACTTCAACATTCAGGGCCACTCCAACAACATAGCTGAGATGCATCTAATGTTCCTTGATTACACCATCTAATGGTGTAGGATTGATCAGAGGTCAAAATCACTCAGTAGATATGGGTTATAGGGCCAACTTCTCTAATAAAACTATATTATATCCAACGGCCTATATTTCACGTAACACCTCTCAACAGATCTATGATTCTCAAAGTTCTACCATCAAAATATTGATTCAGTCATCCTCCTGGACCCCTGATGGTCCCTCTTCCGATAGTCTTGTTATGGGATCCAACGATTCAGAATCCACAGTTACTGTCCTCCGGTAATTCAACAATTCTCGTCAACTCTGATTGTTCCCCATCAAGATCCTACCACAACCTTCCCCATGGTCACTCTTATGGTGAAACCATCCAACCAACGGTCTTGATTTTCTCGGAACATGGAATCGATGGTTGCAAGTCATCCTGATTCAATGCAAGGTTCTTTTACTGGATAATGGTCTGAAGTTGGGACTTATCCAATTCTAGGGGTTCTATAAGACCTTATCATAATCTCCAGGAGTTTGAATCCTACTTTGAGACTATCGAAGACTTGCTAACTTCATCAAAAGGAATATCTTGCATATCTTGCGAGATTTCCACTTAAGAATTTGGGTTTTCCCTCAAAAAATGCACCCCTTTCTTCCTCACAGGAACCTTCCCTACACAAAAGCATTCATGCTACTGTGAAATGACGATTTTTTTGATATCTTGCAAAATTTCCTCCCAAAGATGTAATATTTGTAGGCACTTCGAGTTTCCACAATTATTCAAATTCACAGTTTGACACGTTAAACAATGGAAACAACTAGCATGTCCCCATTACTTAGGGATTCCATTCATTTAATAAAGCATTCACATTTCCCATTTAAATGAGACAGATATATGTACACATCATTCATACACAAATTGAACAAGTTAATTTATACACTTATCTGATCATGAAAATGTCCACAACCAACTGACTATGGGAGGACTCATTTCCTCCCAAACTTAGGCCTTATTGTAGAGTACCTTCCTACAGTATGTCACCCCCATGCCAAGCCATGATACCATAAGGGGAAGGATTCAGCTAGTTTCCAAGCATAAGATGATCTAGGAAAGTTACTCTTCTTCCTCCTCTGATAACATCAGAAGTTTCCCCCTTCCCACTGAGATAAGGGTTTCTACAGGTTTATCAGGTAGTTTATCAACTAGATTTCCTCTACACAATGGAGTCCCTTCTTTTCTATACAGTCCCTCGATGACCTCCCCTTACTAGTGTTAGTGTCTTTCCAGTAAGTACCAATTTGTAGCCCTCTTTTGATCTAGTATGGATCCGGGTCTTCTCTGTTTCAGGGTGATCATCAAAATCTTAGACAAGATTTTTATTTTCTTCAAGGAAATCTCTCCTATTTATTCTTCTCTTCAATATACACTAAAGAACAAAATTTTTCTATGTAGTCTCTTTGTTTTTGAGCTCGTAGCTCATATTTTCTCAGTGTATTGTCTTTTATGAGCACTATGTGATTCTCTTGTTGTCTTATGCACGTTTAGGTAGTCTTCTCGCATATCTATCTCTATTGGTCTACTCTCCTTCTGTATGTCTCTTCTCTTTTTGATACCACTCTCTATTGGTCGACTGACTGGTCTAGTAGTGTCTTTCCACCTTTGGTCTCTTCCTCCACCACTCCTCTCAGGATTCTTGTGGATTTCTGTAGATGTAACATATAGCCTACAATTCCCAGCCTTAAGGGGAAAATATTCAGTGCTCTATGCATCATATCACTTTAGCTGACCCTTGCCTTCTTCAAGAGACCAACCCATCAATAGTTATTAACTTCCTCAACCATCGATCTGACCTCCATAATTGATCACATGGTTTCCTTTTGATCTGAGTACGTTGGTAGGTGTATGAGTTCACTTTTGCAAGCATAAGCTAACTTGTTAAACTAGCTTCATGTTTTCTTCATAAAAATAACTCAGCTCCACCTTACCCAACCACTCAGTCAATCCTTGCTTCATCAATTCTCACTTGTGTATCATAGCCAGTAATTTCAAGGATGTTCCCTCTCAATCATTTTTTTGGTTTCTTCATTAGTTAAAACACAATTACATGCTTCATAAACATAATCATATGAAGTATTAATCACAATTATAGTCTTGGGGGGGAAAAGGGTGTTTCATTCCCCTCCCCCATATAGAAACATCATCCTCAGTGTTTGAAACACCATGTATATACAATAATATAGAAAACAAAAATCGATATGCTAGTCTCATGGCATCTTCCAACTCCCATGTAGCCTCATATGATCCAAAGTGCTTCCATTGCACCTTGAACTACACAATGGCTCGGTTCCATATCATTTTTTCTCTCTTGTCCAAGATGCATTGAGGTTTGGGTTGGAACTCTCCCTTTGGCTCCACCTATATCGTAGTCCAATAAACAACATGATTAGAATCATGGACATATTTCTTTAACAAAGACACAAGGAACACATTATGATCTCTAACAGTAGGTGGTAATGCAAGTATGTATGCTACAAGTCCCACTCTCTCTAGGACTTCAAAAGGTCCACAGTAGTGGGGTGTTAACTTAGCACACATCCCCATTCTCAAATAACTTATCTTGGGTTTCACTTGGAGACACTACTACATATGATCAAATTTGCCATGGTTTTTCGTTGTTATTGCCACACATATCTGTCGCACTTTCCACGAAAGAAAAGACTTTTTTTCGTCGCTATATCCACGAACCAGGTGTTCATGGAAATAACGATGAAATTAGCCCTCCACGTGTCATCACCATCAGGATAGGTTTACCTTATAAAGCATGGAAATAGAGATGAAACTTCATCGCAATAGGGACGAAAAATCGTGCCAAGGTAAAAAACTTACCAACAGATTACAACGCAGATGCCATACGTGCAACACAAAACTTTGGAAAGTTGCGATGCAAAAGCGTGGAAATAGCGACAAAAATGTTTGGCAGAGACAAAACTTACAATGCAGATGTTATATGTGTGACACAAAACCGTGGAAAAGTGTGAAGAACTTTCATCGCTATTTCCATGCTTGTTCGAAAAAATCCTTGCCTTGCAACGAACTATTGTCGATATTGCCACGCTTCCTTTACGTTTAAAAAAAAAAAATCTACATGAGATATGGTATAACATATTACATTGTAATATGGTATACCATATTGAGAAGTTGGATGTTGGGATTCATGATTCATGATTGACCCATAGCCTTGTGGTTGAGTCATTCCCTTACCAAAAAAATGAAGGTTACTCACACTCATATGAATGAAAGAAATCAAAGTTGTTCCCATCAAAAAAGTTGTAACGCTTTGAAAGAATGGTAGATCAAAACAATGGAGCACTTGTTTAAACAAAGACACTTACACCTATTAAACTAAAGGTAACTCACCATATTCAAATGAAGGTACATGATACCATATAAATGAAGAGAAATGGAAATGTTTAAGTCGAAGGGTAGTTCACACCAAATAAAGTTAGTGTGATCACAATGTTTTGAAATGAAGGGTGATCACACTACTTTAGGTGATAGACTTGGTGGAAAGATTAAAGGGTGGTATGGCATGAAATATTGATATGATCCTACAAGGTTGAGTGTGCTTTGTTGCAATCTCTTGCAACTGTTCTTTTTCAAGGACATGATAGACTTGGTGGAAAAATAGAATGCATGGGATTTGAATATAGTAAGGATGTTCTAGTCTAAGCTTGTGGTGATCTAGGACTGATACTTATTTGTGTGTTGATGTGAAGAACTTTTTGTAGGGCCAAGGTGATCAGTATCCATTCAATATGTCATGTCCATGATCTGATGTGTTTCTCCTAGAGTGTAAACAAGAAAACTCCAACAATTAATGTGCACAATGAATATGGAATGTGTTCTATGGTACAAATAAGCACTAGTGGTGGTGTGCATCCATGTTGGTGAAGTATACATATGAAGAGAATGTATATAGCCATGTTTGAGTTACATTGAAGGATGGAGAACTAGAGAAGCCACCTGAGGTGTAGTATCATTGTGGACAATATCTAGCTGAGTAGACATAGCAGTAGAATGCTAAGGCTTTGGTGTTGTTGTTTAAGAAAGAATGGATGTACATCTACCTATATAGGTATGTAGTTCTAACTAGAGAAACCATCTGAGGTGTAGTGTCTATGTGGACAATATTTGGCTGAGTAGATGTAGAAATAGAATGCTAATGTTGTGGTGTTGTTGTTGTTTAAGAAAGAATGGTTGTACATCTACCTATATAGGTATGTAGTTCTAACTAGAGAAGCCATCTGATGTGTGTAGTGTCTATGTGGAAAATATCTGGCTGAATAGACATAGCAATAGAATGTTAAGGTTGTGGTGTTTTTTAAGAAAAAATGGTCATAAATCTAACTCTATATATGTAGTTCTAAATTGCTAGAAAATTTAGCTAATAATGACATAAATATTATAGTTGGTGAGGAACAATTTCTGAAGGAACTATTGTATACAAAAGTGTAGTGGTTGGGTGCTAGTTCTTGCGAATCCTACATTGTGCAAACATTATCTGGTAAAAGTCTTGTAATTTTCATTGTTGTAGCCAGCGAGAGGACAAGGAAAAGCAATTATGGAACTAGGTATAATAGATCATATATGTATTTTGTTAATTGGTGTGTGGTAGAAAAAAAAAATATTGAGTTAAAAATCATTGGGGAGGTTTGGGATTTAGAATGAGAATAGCAGAGTGAGAGTGCATCCATGTAGAAGGATGAGAATGTATTATTTAGAGATTTTAGAAGAGGGATAGTGCAACCATATGAGATGAGATGAGATGGATTGATGTGATGTAAAAGTGAGAGAGAAAGGTATTTATGTATTATGTTTTGTTGGGTCTTAACATTATAAGGAAGAGTTATTAAAAGAGGTTAGTTCATAGTTTTTTTCATCTTTATAGAGTTGATAAGTATTGCAATGAGCATATTATAAAGAATTTCATTGATTTTGATGGGGTAGAAGGATAAGAAGGTATGATTTGGAATGTGTGGAAGAGAGAAAGTGAAACCATATGAAATGGTTGGATGTGAGGTACAACTAAGAGAGAAAGATATTTATGTAGGATGTCTTGGTCACATCATTACATGGAAAGGGTATTGCAATAAAGATGAGTTCATAGGTTTTGCTATCTTTAAAGAGTTGATAGGTATTTCAATGGACATCTTATAAATCATTTCATTTTTGTTCATCTGATCTGTTCAAGATTAAATTAGAGTAATCAAGGGGAGATACATAACATTCAACATTCTCTTGAAAAATCCCTATGAAAAGGGTGACTCCACAATGTTTATTAATGAGAATATGAGTTTCGTCCTATTGTACAAATCCCCAATGATAAGGAGAGGGGTGAGGAGTGATGGAAAATGTGATTATTTTGGTTACAATTGTCAAGGATTATAGTGGCAAGTTGGTATTTGATCTAACAATTATGAGTAAAAAGCATATTTAGAGAGGGGAATAAATTTCATTCGTCATTATGAGTAATGAGGGATATTTTTCAATGGAGTTTGGAATAGGGACTATTTTTTGTTGGAGAGAAGTGTCCAAAGATTGGTGTACCCTAGCATCATCAAGGGATTTCTTGTGTATGTACAAGGATTTGGATGTGAATTATTATTATAAGAATAAGCATTTTGTAGTAGTGTCCTTTGGAGCCTTATAATACTTGCACTAACATGTGGGATGAGAGGAGGGGTCTATATTATTGGGATTAACCTCATGCATTTTTTAATAGGAACTAGTATTTGGACTAGGAATAGCAATAAGGTTAGGATTATGGAAATGAATGAAGTGAGGGATATTTTCTAATTTATTTTCCACAATGAGGATATGGATAAAGACTTTGTATATGGGGGTTCTCTAAAATAGGTATACTTCTTTACAAAAAAACTACAAGTAAACCAAAATTATATTTAAAATACCTCTTTATGGTTCTTGATTTATAGTTGAAATTTGAGCTAGGTAAAGAGTGTACACTCGATGTACTGTACAACCACCTACACATTAAATTTGAAAAATAAATTAGACAATAAAAACACCACATGGAACTTGGCATATATGCAATATCTACACATTAAATTTCACAAATAACTTGACAATAACAAATAAATTAGACAATAAAAACACCACATGGAACTTGGCATATATATCAATATCTACATATTAAATTTGACAAATAACTTGACGATAAAAACACCTTGTGAAGGGTGGCCACAAATCATCTACTCATAAAYGTCAAAAGGTTTATGAAAATMYGTCTTAGTAATGTACATTTTTTAAAATGAAGAGTTAGATTGTCAAAAGGCTTACGAAAATCCGTCTTAGTGGTTGGAGAAAGAGTTCTTATATTATTATACTTAGATGCAACATTGTCATGCATTTCCCATAGCATAGTGGGAAAGTGAATTGCAATATCCAACTAGCATATTGGGAAAGGGAATTGTAGTATACAACTAGACGAGGGGGAGTTGTAGGTTGTTGATGCAATGATTTATTATCGTGCCAATATACGTTCATGATACCAGCACAGTTGCATATAGTTGCAATATAGTTGCATATATTTGCATAAATTGCATTGTTGCATAAAGTTGCATATATTTTCATATAGTTGCATAAGTTTCATTGTTGCATAAAGTTGCATATAGTTGCATATTGACACTAAAAAACATGATAAGTTGCATTGTTGCATATAGTTGCATAGTTGCATATAGTTGCATATTTGCATATAGTTGCATATGAAATTGTTGCAATATAGTTGCATATAGTTGCAAATAGTTGCATATAGTTGCATAAGTTGCATTGTTGTATAAAGTTGCATATAGTTGCATAGTTGCATATAGTTGGATAAGTTGCATATTTGCATATAGTTGCATAGGTTGTGTATAGTTGCATAAAGTTGCATATAGTCACTAAAAAACATGATAACTTGCATTGTTGCATATATTTGCCTAGTTTCATATAGTTGCATATGAAATTGTTGCAATATAGTTGCAATATAGTTGCATAAGTTGCATTGTTGCATATAGTTGGATAAGTTGCATATTTGCATATAGTTGCATAAGTTGCATAGTTGCATATAGTTGCATAAGTTTCATAGTTGCATACGAAATTGTTGCAATATAGTTGCATATAGTTGCAATATAGTTTCATAAGTTGCATTGTTGCATAAAGTTGCATATAGTTGCATATAGTTGGATAAGTTGCATATTTGCATATAGTTGTATAGTTGCATATAGTTGCAACATAGTTGCATATAGTTGCATAAGTTGCATTTTTGCATTCTCATACACCTAGGGAGTATGAGAATTAATTGACACAAATATGCACACTACCAAATTTCATTAAGTGGATTCATGTAGAGATTAAAGACCCACTAGTGTTTAATGGCACAACTAATGCCACAAAGTTTATCGAACACATAACTTAACACATCATGTTTGAATAGAGGGTATAAACATTGGATATCACTTTCGTATATATCCTTGAATGATTGTGGGAATTTCATTATGAACTTTGGACTCACTAGAAGATATAGTAGGACTAGGAAACTACTAGACATAAGGTTTGTGTTGACCCATGTTCCCATCCATAGATCTTGATAAGGACAAGATATTGATATGATATGAAAGAATTTGAAATTCCAAGTCATAGGGACTGTGAGGGGATATATATAATAGTGTAACTTAGTGGAATGTATAGGGCTATACGGGCTCGAACCTTAGACCTTCTTGGTAGAACAGATCAAAGTTATTATTATCAAAATAATTTGAATTGTTCCAAGAACCCAACATGCATTTTATCGCATTGGGATATTTCCATGTCCATGTGGATTCCACTACCATTGCATTGGGAACATGTTGGCATAGCTAGGGGAACACATGCTACACCACCCCAGGTAATTTTCTAGAAAAAAAAATTAATTACACAACCATGAAAGGAAAAGGCTTGGTGATGGCGTATATGCTACAAAATTTCAAGTATTATCTTCTGAACCAATCCTTCAAGTTGTCCATTGATAATTTAGTGGTCAAGTATTTGGTTAACAATACAATGTTGGAAGGTTAATTCTATCGATGTTTGCTACTATTTTAGGAGTTTTATTTTGAAGTGGTGGTTAAACTAGGTAAATAAAATGTGGGACCTAATCACCTCTCAAAAATCCACAATTGGAACAATGTTGGGATAGCTCATAAAGTGTTGAATGTGGATATATTTTTCATGGAAGTTGTAGTTCTTGAATTCTTCACTAATATTCAAAACTTCAAATAAAAATCTACATGCACTAGAAGAATATAGTGATAGTAAAGATTGATAGCTCATAATTAAGGACACAAATTATTAGTTAATCATACAGTATTTTCACACCTTAGCAATGGATGGGATTCTTGACTTCTATGTGTTGATCATGAATGATAGGTGGTGCTCTAGGAATCCCATGATGGACATAAAAATATACATTATAGTGAGAAGACACAACTATCACAACATACATTACAATGAGACATGTTGGATGCAAGTATCATTCAATTCAAGGCTAGAGTGCACTCTACACTCCATTATTCATATTATTATCTTAATTCATTCCTATCAGTACATATTCTCCCTTTATCTTGTATCATTTGTTTACTTAGGGTTCATATGTGTGTGTGTGTGTGTGTGTGTGTGTGTGTGGTTAAGATTTTGTACTAAAAATATGTTATAGTTGTATTGGTCAATGTAAGAATTAAAAAAAAAAAAATTCCCACGGTCTATGATTCATACTTTGTTAAAAAAATTGATGCTTTTCTACCAAAAATGAAATTGTATCCTTTCATGAGGATTGTGAACTTTTACTAGTATAAAAACTACTTTAAAAACATGTCAAAACCCTTACCTTTTCATTGTCCTTTCGCCGGATCCATTAGCCCATACAACTTGATAAGAGTTTTCCACGAGATGCATTTCCATCACCAAGACCTGCATGAATCATAAAAGACAAATTCTTTATATGAGTAAATAATTAATAAGCAAATAAACATGCATTTAGTTATGTAAAATACTATAGAAAAAAATTAAGTGGTCGCATACCTTAATGAGATTCTCTTTGTTTCGAGAATAGGTTATTCTCTACTGAACAGGGCCAACCACGTGAAGGTGGAAGTTCATATGGCCCCTCCCCCTCCTCACATCGCTCTCAATTCCCCATACCCAACAAATGATTTTCTTTATATACAAAACATATAGACATTCATGCATAACTAGGATAGTCATCAAAACATATGAACATATAAACATTGAAGCATATGAACATATAAACATCGATAAACATCCAAATATAAGTCATGAATTTATACATCTAATTTTTCTTTGATTTATGTTTATTTACATTCATAAAATTGACAATTGGGGTATCATAATCATCCAAGGACGTTGTATTTTGTGTGCCATGTCCTACTATTGTTTGTGTGCACTCATGTACCATACTTATGGTACGCCACTGAGAAGGGAAATGAGGCATATATTCAGGGTCGTGAACTGCAACAACAAAAATGATCATATCGATATGTTGAAATATAATTGAAATAACTAATTCATTATTTCGATTAACATTACACCATTTCTCTTTACCTGTCTGTGTAGGTGTGACAGTTGGTGCATTAATTTCTTGTCCACTTGGTTCCTCTCGCAGTTCACCCTCCTGAGCTACATGCTCTTCAATTTTGAGAAGATAATATATAAGTATAAGTCCGGAAATAAATATCTACAATCACAGTAAATATTTCTAATTTTGAAGAATACATATCGGAATGGGTACTCTGCTCTACACTATCATTGGACATGTGCACCCTTGTATGACGTGGTTTCTACTGAATATCACTAGATTCACTACTGCGGTAGCACTTTTGCTTGAAAACAAACATAAATACTTATTTAAGGGTGATATAATAAATTATGAATAGACTTTACAAGCATGCTACTGCGGTTTCCTTATTCATTTGATTTACCTGTGTGGTTGGGGAGATAGGAGTCTGGCCCAAGATTTTTATATATTCAATCACACTTTTAAAACCATGCTTGTAACCAAGATTTAGGTCCTCCTCGATGGCAACAATGTCGAACATATTTAACTACAATGCATAACACCATTAAAAATACCAATAACAAAAACATATATTTGTTCGCTACTGTTAAATAAATATTAACTATAGTTAATCATTTAAATCTTACTATTCGGGATTTTGTTTTTCCATAGCCACCCTGGCCTAGTTTATGCTGGTCGTGTTTTTCCACTCTGGCCTTGGTTGGTTTGGAGGTGTCTGGTAGCCTACATATGGAATTTTTGAAAAACATTAGATATCGGAATTGTTACTTAAAACAGGAAAGAAAAACATAAATTATCATATTTCATTGATAATATGACATGTGTTGTGCCTTGCTTGACCAGCTCGTGGATTTCTTCCTTTTTTTTTAAACAAGTTCTCATTTGCATCCTCTACTAGCGCCTTCCACTCTTTCTCGGGAACCATGGAAGGATGCTCTTGCTTGAGGTCTAATTGCAATTTCTCCCTATATTGGGCTTTGGTATATTTTAAATTCTCATTGGCTAACTTTGTAACCACTTTCTTGTTGAAAGTGTTACCGAACAAGTTTACCATGTGGTCTATTAAATCATATTTATTTTTTGCTATCTTGGTCATTCCACCGTGTGTGGATGGTGGGGCCAAACAGCTCCAATGATTTGTCATTTAAGTTTCTATAGAAAAAAAATTTTCCTATGTAAACGTGTTATCCATTAATTTATAATAATATCAACAAATGTCCATTTCAATTTCTTGAAAAAAATGAATCAATTAATTAACAATTACCTGCAATCTTCTTAATCTTGATTGAAACACATGCGTCATCTACCAGAAAGGTGACATCTAGTGATCTAGTGCTTTTAATTCGTTCTGCTCCATGCATAATAGTATCCTCTCCATATACACTATGTTCCTCTCTGAAGTCATGTGGAGTCCTAGGCTCCGGCTCATCATGTTCCAGCATGTCATACCGGTCAAAATCATTTCACTCATCAATGGATTTGAGGGGAACCTCAGGAGGCTCAAAGAGCCTCACTTTCACTTTGTTATGTTGACATTTGTTTTGCATTGGACCATCACTGCTACCTATAGCAGTTGCATGATCGACAGGTTCCCCATGCACGGGGTTTAAGAACTCCTAAAAATGGAAAACTTTACTTTATCAGATCATATACAAAATATAAAACAAAAAAAAGGATATGAAATTATCATAGCTGATAAAAATATGTGAAGATGCCACTTACCCCAAAATTAGTTATTGTATTTTGTAGCTCTACAATTATTTCCATGTCCTCATGTTTCAAGGGTCTTATGCTAAGAAAACCTAGATATTCTATGTTAGCCTTCTTCAAGGCCTTCGTTACAGTTGTCATTGGGTCAGTTGAATAAAATATTTTGTCCTCATCAATATCCTAGCCTTCTCACATTGACCATGCCACAATACATTGATGAATAAAATTAATGAGATGAACTTTAACATTTGAGAAATTTAGTTGTTGTAGTCATAAGTTGTTACTATATTTAGCATTTACCTAGTGAATCATGGCGGGTGCCTTCCCACGGTCACCCTGGGCAGATGTAGCGGGTGATTTTCGGACACAATCACCCTGGATAGATGTTGACACAATAAATCAATCAACAAAAGCTATGAAATTCACTTGTAACATTAAAAAAATGAAATATTGCAGTAATATCAGAAAAACAATAACAAAATTTCAGAAATTTAGTTGTTGTAGTCATAAGTTGTTACAGTATTTAACATTTACCTGGTGAGGCACAGTGGGTGCCTTTCCACAATCACCCTGGACAGATGTAGCAGGTGATTTTCGGACACGGTCACCCTGGACAAAAGTTGACACAATAAATCAATCAAAAAAAGTTATGAAATTCACCTGTAACATTTAAAAACTGAAATATTGGAGTAATATCAGAAAAAACAAATTAATAAAATTTCAGAAATTTAGTTGTTGTAGTCATAAGTTGTTACTGTATTTAACATTTACCTGGTGAGGCATAGCGATTGTCTTTCCACGGTCACCTTGGACAGATGTAGTTGGTGATTTTCTACCATGATCACCCTGGATAGATGTTGACACAATAAATCAATCAATAAAAGTTATGAAATTCATCTGTAACGTTAAAAAAATGAAATATTGCAGTAATATCAAAAAAATAATAATGAAATTTTTGAAATTTGGTTGTTGTAGTCATAAGTTGTTATTGTATTTAACATTTACCTGTTGAGGCATAGCGGGTGCCTTTCCACGGTCACCCTGGACAAATGTAGTCTATGATATCTCACGGTCACCCTAGATAGATGTTGACACAATAAATTAATCAACAAGAGTTATGAAAAATAAATAATGAAAAATGAAATATATGCAGTAAAAAATTGAAATATTGCACCGATAAATTGTAACAATGATTGATCAAAGGTTGAGTTGAATGGTATGTAATATATTTACCCCCATAGTCGCACCCCCTCCATCTATTCGATTTAAGTTATAATCGATCAACAACTCTTCACCTGGAACTATTGTTTTGTTGCACATACAAATATACGATTTCCTTCGCGTCCCTCAAATATGCAATTCGGTTTCTTAGTTGTTGCCATTGGTCGTGTACTATTTATAAATCCCATGATGTTTCCAGTAGCTTTTGGCCTTCCATCAATATACATAGTTGCCCCTTTGTTTTGATTGTTATCTACTAGTTGTATATAATTTGCGGCAACTTTGTATCTCTGCATACTTTGCGTATATCAGACCAACATCAACCAGTTATTGTATTTGTATAATGGTCTGACATACTCCATAAATTCAGTTATAGTTCCATAGCCGACCTTTATGCCATCCATGGAAAATAACCCCAATCCATGTAAGGACGAAAGAGCAATGCGATATATCCTCCCACTAATGAAGAAATTTGTGTCCACTTCAGGTAGCTCCTTAGGTGCCCATCATTGCACTAGATTTTTATAACTCAAGGGAAACTCAATGTCACCTATTCTCTCTGCATCATAATTACATGACCCTCCGTTGGCAATAAAAAATTGCATGCGTTTATGAAATCTTTTCCTTACCTTTTTAGATCTAGTTGATCTAGAACCGGTAGATCTAGTACAACACGTCTCACTTTCAACCTCTCTTAGTATATCTTGATCATCACTTGAGGAAGATAGATCCAATAGATACCTATTTGGTGGTACCTACACTCGTTAAAACAAGAAGATAAGTTATCATGTCAATATACATTTGTGGTACCAACACAGTTGCATTTAGTTGCAATACAGTTGCATATAGTTGAATAAGCTGCATTGTTGCATATAGTTGCATAACTTGCATATAGTTGCATATAGTTTCATAACTTGCATATAGTTGCATAGTTGCAATATAGTTGCATAAAGTTGCATATAGTTGAATATTTGCATATAGTTGCATATGAAATCGTCATATAGTTGCATATAGTTGCATAAGTTGCATATAGTTGCATAGTTGCATAAGTTGCATATATTTTCATATAGTGGCATAGTTGCATAAGTTGCATTGTTGCATAAAGTTGCACGTTGCATAAAGTTGCATAAAGTTGGATAAGTTCCATAAAGTTGCATAAGTTTCATAAGTTGCATGTTGCATAGTTGCATATAGTTGCATAGTTGCATATGGTTGCATATAGTTGCATATTTGCATATAGTTGCATACGAAATTGTTGCAATATAGTTGCATATAGTTGCAATACTTTTAAATTTAGAGGTAGCTCATAAAATTTTAGATGGGATATATTATAATGTGTTTAGGAATCCCCTTTAGAATTGACGTACTTGTAGAAGACTTATTCAATTGGGTGTTGAACAACTTTGAGAATGACCTTCATAGACAATTTTCTCAAGATGTACTACTTGCAAGGAGAATCACCACCATAGCTAACAATATCTTTCCAGAAAGACATTTGTTGTTCTTTTTCTTTTTTCCTTCTACTATAGGATATAGGAAATTGAATATGCTTCTTATAGGCAATTTGAAATTTGGAGGAAACAACCTACAGGAAAGAAGAGATGCCTCCCATCGACATCATGGAACTTATATAATTCCCAAGGAGGCTAGGGGCTAGAATTGACTTACATTTGATATGATGTAATGAGCATAAATGGAAACTTGTAGAAACTCACAACAACAAATTGGAAATATGAAAACTAATACGTAATGTGTAAAATAATAGGGCACATATAGCAGAAATTTTGACAATAGTTAACTAGTACTCTACAACAGTATGTTTTGTGTTTCTGTATATTGATATTTTGAATATTTTCATACAGATCACATAAAAGAGATTGTTCATTGTACGTTAGGAAAGTTAACGTGTAAACCCAACCTCATATATCTCTTCAAGTCCATAAGGTTGATGAAACCAACTAAACCATGGTGGTCAAAAAGAAACCACATGTCAGGCTGCAAGCGAGAAAAAGCAAGCCTATTTTATTAACTTTATAACTATATTGTCCTATTTTATTTTATATTCCTCGGGACATCAAAGGTAACTCCATGTTTATTAGGAACTTATGTTCTCATCATGGTTTTATAATTTCACATTACTTGCGTTCACTCATAATTTTTTTCTTTAATCATTGTGGTCTAGCTCCTTTAATATTCCTCTCATGACAATGATAGAAGAATTGGTTTTAAAATTACCAATTGTAGTCAAAATACCAAAATAAATTCAAATTGGTGTCCAAGAGTGCAATATAATTATTTTTGCATAAGTATCAAACATAGAAGGTTGTGTGTAATTGAAACATCAATAAAAGGGTTTGATACAATTATTGAGCTTTGTGGTCCCAATGAAAAAATATTGTTATCAATAGGCTATATTTCATCTTCTTTTGTATCACTCGGTCATTGTTTCATGATTCTATTAACTAAGCCATAGTAAGCTCCTTTTATTTCTTGTTTCTTGATTCTATTATCGTTTTTCTATATTTTTAAATTTAGAGGTAGCTCCTAAAATTTTCCTTGGTCAAGCTATGGTTCAAAAACTCTAGCACATGCATCATCGTGCACCAATAATAGATTGAGAGGAACATGAAGAAATTGATATTGATGAAGAGGATAATATTGAGGATCACATTCTTGCAGATAAATTGGATAACTCTTAGGGGCTATACTTCAACACGTTTCTCTTAAGAAGCTTGTTTGTGTGGAAACTACTTAAATTTATATGGTCCATGATCATTGTGATGTCAAGAAATACGACAATCTTACTATCCTTTTGTATGGACAATTCATACCATATATGAGCACAGAGTACCATTTATATAAGATAAATTGGTAAACAATTATTCATAATAAACACACCTAGTTAAGGTGTACTAATAAATGCCCCTAGCTGCCATATCCAAAAGAAACGAAATAGAATTGTTTCAAGCTTCTATTACCTAAGCCATAGTAAGTTCCTATTTTTTATTGTTTCTTGACTCTATTATCTATTTTCTATACTTTTAAATTTAGAGGTAGCTCATAAAATTTTGGCTCGTCGAGGTATGGACTGAAAACTCTGGCACATGCATCATTGTGCACCAATAGTAGATTGAGAGGAACATGAAGAAATCAATGTGCATGAAGAGGATAATATTGAGGATCACATTCTTTCAGATAACTTGGATAACTTTTAGGGGCTATACTTTAACATGTTTCTCTTAAGAAACTTGTTTGTATGGAAACTACATTAGTTTCTTTCGGCCACGATTATTGTGATGTCAAAAAATAAAATTATCTTAGTGTCATTGTGTATACACAATTCATATAGTTTCATAAAGTTTTAACATGTGTTTTATGATATTTCTGGTCCAATACTAGAATGGGTGGAGTGACATTCTTATGTTGTCTAGTTGTGCAACACTTCCCATTGACTTGACCTCAAACCAAAATCGAATTCTATAATGTTTTAGGTCCAAGAAAAAACCATGTAGAATTTAAGGGATGAGACATGGAATACAAATGGGATGAAATATAATTAAAAGCACAGTATTTCCCTACATGGTGTTCATTCAAGATGAGACAAGGATGGAACATATGCATAGTGGGTGAAGATAAAACTACTACTCTCATTAAAAAAAAACATAACAAGAGACCGAAACTACATTTTATAATAATGTGAAAACCCTAAGATGCAACAAACTTAACCCTAATACAAAGTTAGGGTTGAGTTTGATGCCAAACTGTATAAAAAAAGGGAAGCCTTGTTGGGACCTAAACCTTTAACTCATTTCTCTTTTCTAGGTATTTTTTAGCTCATTAGAAAGATAATTTATGAATTTGTAGACTTATGTAAATGCTTTCCCTTGGATTTAAAATTTTTGAAAAAATCATGTGAAGACCTTGTAAAATGCATTGGAAGTCCATGACTGAAAACTACAAAAACTATCATTACCAAAACCAGTTATGAGATGACCTCAAATAAACTAACCAAAGTCATCTCCCAAATGTTATACATGACAAGTGTCCCATAAATTTTTGACATGGGGAATAGTCATCAAGAGTGCAAAGGTAATATTCTCAATGTCGAAAATGTGAACAAATTCAATAAACCTCTACTAGTCGATAACTCTACAAATATTTTTCTCATAACTTGCCTTCAAACATAGGGATACCAAAACTAACTTACACCTAGAAGAGAATCATTTCTATAAAATGACTATTTATCAAAGGTGCCTTCATCACTATTGGGAGTCATTAAATTATTTTGGTGAAACGATCTATAATCGCATTCCTTGGTCACTTGAGAGATTCACACAACAACCTGATGGGATATCCCACTCCACCATCTTTATTTTAATTTTCCATGTGAGGCCACTTGGTTTGGAAAAGAATATCTTCACTAAGCTTGGTTATCTCAAGGCCCAACTTCTTCACTAAGATAGTGTTAACACAACAAATTCACATAGATAAAATGAAAACAAAGGTGAAAAACATTATACAAGCACAATGACAGAATTGTGATAACTATCTTTGAAAAGAGAGGTCTGCTATGCACATTCATAAAAATCACATAACAAGAGGATGGAATTTCATTTATAATAATTCCAAATTCCTAAGAGGCAAAACCCCTAACCCTAAAATGATGTTAATGTTAGGTGTGATCTTGAGCTTTACAAAAAAAGGAAGCCTTGCTAGGACTATAAATTTTTGCATGTTGTTGTTTTTGGGTCTTCTTTAGCTTGTTTGAAAGAGAATTTTCAAATTTACAGTCACTCAAATGTTTTTCCTTGGGAATCATCATTTCAAAAAATAAATGGGAAGACCTTGAAAAATGCACTAGAAGTTCAAGACCCGAAAATTGTGAAAATTTTCGATATTAGTCTTGGTTTCGCGATAAACTTGGACGAACTACCAAAATCATCCCCAAAATGTTACATGTTGTAGGTATCCCACAAATGTTAATGGGAAGAATGAAAAGGAAATCTTTTCACTATTGGAAATGTGAACAAAGTTAAAAAACCCTATACTGACTAATCTAATCATCTCTCAAAACATTTTTCTTCTATCTTTCCTTAAAGGATAAGGTTATCAAAATTAATTAACTTGTACCTTGAATTTGTCATCGTTCCTTTGAAATGTTTTTTTTTTGAAGATGACTCCATAATAATTGGGAGTCATTGAAGTATCTAGGTGAAATGATTTGTTACCTCATTCCTCCTCCACTCAAAGGATTCATGGACAAAAAAACTTGATGGTATATCCTACTTCATCATCTTTCTTTCCATCCATAATGTGAGACCACTTGGGTTAGCAAGGAATATCTTCACCAAGATCAGTTAGCTCAAGGCCCAACTTCATGTACACAATCTCATGAGGGACATGCATGAAAAACAATAGAGAGTTTATCACTGTGATTCCCCTAATCCATATTATCTTTAGAATGAAATGAAATATAAGTAAACACATCTAATTAAGACAAAGATTTAGTGAAAGTTAATTTTTATTGGTGAAACAATGGTGAAAAACAATGTACAAGTAGAATGGATAAAATGTGAGTTCCTATCTCTAAAAAGAGATGTTTTCTACAACCATTCACAAAAATATCATAACGAGAAGATAAAACTACATTTTATAATAATTTTGAACCCTAACAAGAAAAATCCCTAAAATGAAAGAACCCTAACCCTGATATGAAGTGAAGGTTGAGTGTGATGTTTCACTGTAAAAAAGGGAAGCCTTGTTATGACAATAATTTTTCACTTATTGCTCCATTTTAGGTCTTATTTAGGTTGTTGGAAAGATAATTTATGGATTTTCAATATCATTTAGATGTTTTTCCTTAGGCATCAACCATTTCAAAAAATGCACGTGAAGACCTTGAAAAATAAGATGGAAGTTCAAGACCCAAAAATGTTGAAAGTTATCAATATTGAATTAAGAGAAATATTAGGACCAATTAAGAGAAATAATACCATGTTGAATTGATTGTCGACCTCCTTCTCCTCACGCATAGGTTTCAAATGGTGTTCCATCCTTGCTTCCCTAAACCTCCTTCTCTTTTTTCTCGCACGCAGGTCGACCTCCTTCTCCTCCTCTGCGTGCCCTCCCCTCTGCCCTTGACCTCCTTCTCCTCCTCACGTTCCCTCCTCTCTACCCTCAAACTCCTTCTCCTTCTCCTCCTCTGTGTGCCCTCCTCTCTGCCTTGACCCCTTCTCCTTATCTTCGTGCAACCTACCTCCTCTACATGCCCTAACCTCCTCTCCTTCTCCTCTTCATTCCCTAACCTCCTCTCCTTCTCATATGTGTGCCCTCCTTCTCATCTATGTGCCCTACTTCTCCTCTGTGTGTCGGTCTCCTTCTCCTCTACATGCCCTAACCTCCTATGTGTGCCCTAACCTCCCCTCCTTCTCCTCTATGTGCCCTCTTTCTCCTCTACATTCCCTCCTCTCTATTCTGAGTGTGACCAACTTCGGCTCAAGCTAGCTCGCGCGAGAGTTCATGAGTTCAAATGTGCTTTTTTTTTTTTTTTCAAACTTATGTTTTGTTGTTTGTTTATTNTATTTTTTAGTATTGTTTTTTCTTTTTTGTTTTTATTATAGTTATATATAATAATATATATATATACTATAATTTATATAATTTATAAATTATAATATATAAATTATAAAATATATATTTATATATTATATATAATATTTTATTACATAATATTGTCCCTAGTTAAGGTGTTCTAATAAATGCCCCTAGTAGGCCCTACATACCTAGAAACTTCCTTTAGGACCTAAGGCTTGGGTTTCCTGTCTTGATCTTGTCCAAGACCCAATACCCATACCCAATGCTCAAAATATCCTATTGATGCCCATACTCCCACTTGAATGCCAAAGATACCCTCAAGAGGTCATCTATGTTGGTTTGTGGTGTCATTCATGAAATTTGAGCCCTAGAAGTTTCCTAAAACCTTGAGAGATTGGGTGTGCTAGTTTGAGGTGTCATGTTTGTCCATGGATGCTTAGAATCTTTGTACTTTGAATAAGCCTTGGGTTCCCCCCTCAACCATATCAAGGCCTTCAGACCCATAGCTAATGCTCAAAACCTTGTGAGAGCACTAACATCATTTCTTAGAGGCCAAGGATACCCCTCTAGAGTTTATGTGTGGTACTTTGAGGCATTGTTCATGGCTATAGATGACTCAAATCTTTCTTTATAACCTAAGGCATGGCCTTCTTCCCTATATCATTTCCAAGACCTTGAGACACAATATACCTACTACTCAAAAACACCTAGTCGCACCGACATCCCCAACCATAGGTTGGAATACCCTCAGAAGGCCTTGTGTGGTTACATGAGGCATCCTTATTGGCCTTGGCTCATTGAAAGCTTCCTTTAAGGCCTAAAGTTCATGTTTTTTCCCTTGACCATGTCAAGGCCCCGAGACCCATACCTAGTGCTCAAGAATGTTAATGTTACCTATATACCTAATTGGCAAAGGATGCCTTCGAGAGGTCATTTGTGGTGGTTCAAGGTGTCATTTATGGGAAGAATAAGAAGTGGGCTGCGAACAATATTGTAGCTATGATGCAAGAAACAACACCTCCCACCATGTATTACAAGTCTTGTGAGAGAAAGTGACACACCAAGACTACTAGAAATTACACCTCGATAAATTCCCCAAGCACTTCTAAAAGCTAAAAGAAGAAGTAGTTGCACTACCATTCAAAAGGAGGTATCATTAATCAATGATAGTCCCAAAAAACAAAAATATATGACCAAATTATTTCATGACAATATCCACATGAGATAAGCTAAAGTGGATTACTTGTTTGATATCGATTCACAATTGAATTTGATCTCTACACAACTAGTTTAAAATATTGGCCTAGAGACTCATGGTCATTCAAAACCATAACTTGGGTTGGGTGAGACAAGACTTGGATTGAGAGTGATCAAATAGTGCAATTTCTAGTTTTTCATTAACCGAAAATTCGTAGATGACATGGTAGAAAATGTAATTCCATTGGTTGTGTGTGGAGTTATCTTGGGAATATTCATAACTATATGTGAGAGATGGAATCTTTAGGAGGAGAACAAATCAATACCAAATTATCAAATATGGGATGGCTTTCACCATAAATGCACACAAGAACAATGTTAAACTCTCTTTAATGGACAATCATCAAGCGAGGAGAATCATTAGCAATATCAAAAAGTTTGTCTTGTTGATATTGAGAGAAGGAATGCAACAAAGAGAGGGAAATGAAGTGGAGATGAAGGCATCCTTAGAAGGATGTGATGGTACACAATGCTTTCAATTCCAATAGTTGATTGAAACCTATGAGGCATTTCAAGAACCTCAAGCTCTACCACCCAAGAGAGAATTTGAGTTTTGGTCGTTTACAAAGTGTCCATTGTCAAACATCATACTATATCTATATTCCATAATATAAGTAGATGAAGTGAAGAAGAGATTGTAGAAACTATGTTGGAGCAAGAAATCATCAAGCCCAACACATCACCATGTGATTCACCCATCATAATGGTTCCCATGAAGGAAAAAACATGGAGAATGTGCATTGGCTACCACATTTTGAACAAAGTCACCATCAAGAACAAATATCCATTGCCACATATCGATGACTTGTTGGTTCAATTATAACAGGGAATTTATTCACCAAGTTGGACCTCAAATCATGTTACTATGATTAATTAAGGATCAAAGAAAAATATGTGGAAAATAACATTCAAGACAAGGCAACAAGGTTTGTGTGAATGGTTAGTGATTCATTTGGGTTTATGTAATGCACATACAACTTTCATGAGCTTGATGAATGACCAGGCCCACATCAAGTGAAGGGAGAAAATTAAGAAGGTACATGTGTTGTCCCATTCCATGTCAAGAACAACGCATCCATTCACTGGGAACACTAAAACCCGACAAATCGATGACTCCACTAAATTAGGGTTTATGGTTTACATGATGAATTGATGATGGAAGAAAGCGGGTGTGTGAGTCCAATCAAGGTTGTTTGCAATGTATAAATTTAAAGCATCCCACTCTCGAGAAACTATATGATAGCATAACAATTCAATATCATTAATTAGCTATTGTTAATAAAGGAATAACTTAATAAATGTGTAATTTATTAAATCTATGTCAACATCTAATAATTACCTTTCACAGTCCTCATTTTACCTTTCCCCAATAGGACCTCCCCTTCAAATTTGTTGATGGAGTCGAGATGCCAAATGCGAGGCACATTCATATTTTCTGCTAATTTAGGTAGATATTGACTAATATACACCATGCATTGATATATCATATATCCATCAACCACATAACCCTCAGGACGTGCTCTTTGTCTAACAAAATCCTTCAGTGACTTCAATTGCCTCTCCACCATCCACATCGACCTTGAGTGTACTAGTCCACATAATTCAATCTCCTCAACTTGGTGTATGAGGTATTGTTCTTGTGCATTGAAAAATGTTGGAGGTAGATATTGTTGCATTTGACACATTAGTCAGGGAATTTCTCTCTTCCAATACCTTATATCTTCTTTATGGATTTCTTTTGATGATAGCCACCTACAAATGTCGATGCAATAAAATAATATCAAGGCATACATAAATTTGTAGATAAAACATAATATGTCAATAAGTTTCTCTACAAATCACATAAGAAGTATATTTTCCTTATAAAACAATACTTACCTCATGTATTTGCCAAGTACATAAATAATTTGTTATATGTTGTTGTCAAAGTCGTCTGGGAGAGTGTTGACGGGCGAAATTGATTGTCCGTCAACTGAGAGAGTGGAGCCGGTCTGGGGTTGTCTAATAACCCAAGCCGTTTGGAATGAACCACCCTGACGGATTTAACGGCTCCATTGGCCGCTCTAAGGTACTAAGAAAACCAAAGAGAAAACTAACCTAAACTAACTAATCTATCTAAAACAAATAAAACAAACTAAACTAACTAAAACTAATAAAACAAATTAAACTAACTAAACTAATAAAACGAACTAACTAAAAACAAACTAAAACACTAATCTAATTAAAACAAACTACTAAATAAATTAAACTAAAACTAAATATAAACTACTCTAACTATTCTATATACAAACTACTAATTACTATTACACTAACTCTAATAATTAATTATCTAATTTCTAATTGAATTACAACTTATCCACAAATATACAATATCTACAACTTGCAGATTTGAATAAAACCTGTAAAACTCATATGCTTTCTGTCCTAAGACAGCCAGAATTATTTTTTGATTTTTATGATTTTATGAATAAGAAATAAAATTTACTGAAATTAAACAATCTAATATACTAATTCTATATATATATATATATATATATATATATATATATATATATATATATATATATATATATATATATATATATATATATA